>BGPR01002291.1:50241-95447 GCA_013235015.1 Araneus ventricosus
AGGCGTGTAGCAAGATATGATCTTTTGAAAAGCCGTTGTATTTTTGGGGCCTATTCTGGTACCCCCGGTTTGGTTGGGAGTTGGGTTGGGTTCCGTTGGTAACTGCGGAACCCAACCAACTACTCAGTATAAATCGCCAAATATGGACGAAACTGGTTTGCAGCTGAATAATAACCTGGAAATAGTGGATGAGGAATAGTAGGTAAGAGTAGTTGAGCAGTGAGTAATAGGAGAATGTGACTATTTAGAAGATTGGAACGGAAAACGAATCTGGGGATGCGAGAAAATTACAATGAGACAAAACAAAAACTAGATTAGATACAGTTTTGTATCTTGTTTGTGTTGCTTCATGAAGGATGTTCACGGTTTGAAGTAACATGCGATATATGTGGGAAGAAATTAAATAGCAAGAAAGAAGTTATGCAAAACAATCTTAACTCATAATATAGAAAACATTTTCATAAATAATGTTTAAGTCTGTTAAGATATTAAGATTGCAAGAAACAAATTTAATTTTCATAGGTACACATTAAAAGGCAAATAATAATTCATGAAACTTAATGTTTGATTATTTAATTGTAAGTAAGTTCATTTAATTTCAATGTAATGAAAATAAACTTTATAAATTTAAAATATGTGCAATTATTTTAATCTTGTGTCCATCTCTCCATTCATATGTCATCTCACCGGAGTAGTCCGGGTGAGATAGACTCAATATAAAAATTTTACAAAATTATAAAAGAAATTCCTTTAAAGATATGAACTTCTGCATTATGACTTTTAAATCTCTCCCGTAATTACCTAAGTAGATATCAAGAGGGAAAGTAGAATTAAACATGGTGGGCAAACCATGTTTAAACGGCAATGACGTAGGCTCTGGGCCAGATTAGAGAGAAATGTGGTGATAGTTGATAGTTTTACATTGACCTTGTCTGATGTAAAATAGCGTAGTGAGGGTAAGTGCAGGGCAGGCCGAGGGAGTTCGAACGGTGCGACCATGATTTTCAAAATGAAAACTGATTTTATTGATTTATTTAATGAAATCAAAATTTACAGATCAGTTTTCCTTCAGAACACAACATTACAATATTTTTAAGAATAATTTATTTGCATTGGATCAAATTTTTTTACTGTTAGAAAATTATATTGACCTTTACCAATTACCGCCGCAGCTTCAGAAAGATCTTTCTTAAGATCGAAAATAAAAAAATTACCTGAAATATAGCATTAATCCAGAACTATTTACTCCTTAATAAATCTATCTAACAAATTAACCAAAAAAATATTTTCGCTATTATCAACAGATTTGTTTTATGCATGTAAGAAAATGAAAAAATCAAGTAGCTGAACTTTTCTCGATTTTTGTGTGATTGAAATATTAATTTAGTAAAATAATTTAACTATTCAAATTTCCACGTTCTATACCAAATTGTGCAATATGATAAATAGAAAATGCAATGAATAATGAATTTCGTGCAGCATAATATGCTGCATGAAATTGATTCAGCCCTGCAAGTCAACTTTACCGGGCCTCGCTGTTGTTCGGGTTGGTCTGTAAGTGAAGCCGATAAAACTTGGAGTTTTTTCAATCTCAGTCGTCACTAATACTTAGCACTGGGTAAAACCAACCAGGGGCATTATATTATTTTTGTGTCCTCATCATACTTGACTTTTAAAATGCTGCAAATACACTATTGTTTTTTGTTTCCATGGCACCGACGTATCTATACCTCCCGATCGCTACGCCTTGGACATAAACGTGATGCGCTAAAACCCATTGTCTGTCTACCAGATTAGCCAGGTAAAAAAAAAAAAATCCATATTGAACTTCTTCTTTTGGGGTCTCTTGAAATCACTTGCCTTAAAACGCCTGTGGATACTCGGATGATAAAGCTTCACCACAGTATACCCCGAACTCAGCAGGACGGCTCCGTCATCATCACTCCTAGATTTTCAGATGATATCATCTGAAAATCTCTAAAATAACATTAAATTTCATAATCTCAGAATATAAAAGAAACCTCTACAGAAAAAAGGAAAAATAGACTCACCCCCCACCATAAAAAAAAGTCCTCCAAAAGGAATACTGAATTTGGCAGTACCGAAATAACGTTTTCGTTTAGACTTCTACCTGAAAATAACGCTTTATTCGTAGTACAGTTCCTGCAAACGTTTTATCTGAGCACAATTACCGAGTAAACGAGTTTGATTCTAGAATATCATGATCGGAAGGCTGCAGAAATTTTCCAGAAGTCGTGTCACTGAACCATTGCAACAAGTAATCTTCTTATAAGGAATCTGCCTAAAAAGAACATCATCTACAAATCTATTTCAAATAAAAAAAAATATTAGGTGGAAAGTTTAAATTGTCACATTTTTGAAGAATGTCATAAAGCAGATTCTATGCTCCTTCTTGGACAAAAGTTAAGTGATGTGTCTGCATAGAAGTAAGTATAAAATATATCTCTGTGGCCTTGAAGTAATTTTAAACATGCGACTACGACTTAATCTAGTCGATTTTTTATTGTATATTTAATATTTTATGATCCGATCTTGGAATTAAATAGTTTTCAGTTTCTTTCCTTGCGCATATAAACAAGACAAGGATTTTCAACATGACTTCAATTGATACAACTGTTAATAGTATTCATGAAGGAAAACCTAAATGGTCATAATGTTTTCTTCTGTTCCCTGCCGCTGCCTTGCAACTATTTGCTTTTATACAGATTACCGAACAAAATGCCATTTCTTACCGACATCGCGATTACAGATTCTGTTCCGACAGTTTATAAAACATGGTAAGTTTTCCTGTTCCATTTCATTAAAAGAGCATGATTCCATGAATAGACTCGTGGATGTTGTTGTTGGGATTTCATTTTCTAGTGTCGACGGTAGGCCTTTGTTTCATGTCCTACAAGATCATTGTGAGGGAATGTTACGGGGAGAAAATACATGGATCGACAGGACACGGATTTTCATATGGAGCAAATCATATTTGTTAGGAATCTATATATTTATTCGTTATTGTCATTCAAGAGGTAATTCAGATTCTGATGCAAGTGTTACAGTACTGATTGAAGAGGAATATAATTTAAAAAACTGCAGTGAAATTATGCATATTCTTGCTTGCAAACCCAATGATTATAATATTCACAGGTTTCACACAATGGCTGTTGTGACAATATGAATTCCATTAATGAATTCAGTTTCTAGACATTGGTTTTTTTAGAAATGTTTCCTTATTCAAGCAATTTCTTTAGAAATGTTCTCATCCATACAGAAAAAAAAAAATATGTTTTGACTTGACATTTGCGTTAAATCACTTTGAGACCTTCCATCGCCTGGACACTGTTATAATTTGAGCAGCGATACATCAAGTTAGACCTTTAATACTTCATTGATTTTTTTTTAATTCTAGTTAGAAGAAGCCTTTTATTCGGATTATTTCATTCTTGCTGGAAGGTTTTAGAGAGCATTATTTCTTTATAGCTTTTACAAAGCACAAAACTGTTCTATTTTATTATTAATTCGTCAGTGATCCCAAATAACTGGGATATATCGGAATAATGCTGTACTGTTGGTAGTTTTTCATTTTCATTTTTTTCCACTACTTAAATCAAACATAAAATAGTTTTCTTCCAATATTTCATGGTGATGTCTGCATTAAGAAGAAAATTATGTGAAAATATATAAATTAAAATTTGCCGAAAATTAAATCTGCTTTTATAATATTGGGGAGTGTTTCAATCCTTGTGTGCTGTCATTTTCAACCTGCATCATTTTCCCCACACTTTGTTTTGTTATTTATTTTCTCAGGTTTTGATAAATTTAGTTTGGGGTTAGATTATATGTAGTTGCAGGTACGTATTTCACCCTGTGTTGAAAGAGCAAAAAGCTTCCTATTGTTTGTGTCTAGCAATGTATTAGATAGTATTTCAGTTGTTATAGAAAATTTTTGAATCATAATGTGAAAATAATTTAGGAGATCTCTTCCAAAAGAACAAATGCACTATACTCTAGTGCTGTGTTCAATTGATCAACTCGTATCATTAGAAAAACTTGGTTCTGTAAAATAGCATTCAGTTTATTTGAATATATAGATGATACTGCATTATATTTCATTTAACTACAAGTATAATGTATCAAATATCTTTTAGCCGCGACAATTTTCAGAGAATAAATCCTTTAACACAAAATTATCCGCACCTAAATACAAACATGGAAGGTAAATGCAATTTCATTAGTTTAGCATCATATAAAAGTCCCGATGGTTTGTAGCAAATGAAGACCTATTTTGGAACAAAAACTCTATATTTTAACTCTTTAAAGGGACATTCTTTTAGTAGTGTTATAATAAAATGCTTCGGGATTTAGATTAATTTAAGAAAAAATTGTTTAGCGTATTCATGACATTTTTAATCAATTTTGCTAATTAATAATTATCAATCCAGACACTCATAGTTTGAGAAAAGATTGGACATTTGGGTTTTTTGTTTCATGAAAACTTTGGCGAGAACTTACCAGCAAAAAATACTGTCGCGACTCCTCTTCAGTGACGAACGTAACTGGACGCTGAACCTTTTCCATCAATCCAGAGCAGGCATCTTCAGCGGACTCTTTTGAATATTATTCGAGAATTGGCGGGAAAATAACCCAAAGACAAATAATATGTGTAAATGAACATTCGAACTCTCTTGAATGTGAAATTATGTATATAATCAAACTTTCTTAATGTGTATATTTTAAAGAATTTTATCAGCATGTAAATAACCATTGTTTTGTTATAGTTGAGTGGCAACCGTTTGTTGACGCTTGCAGGGAAGAATGTAAATGGAAGCGCCACCATCAAATAAAGAGCGTTTCGTTTCATTTGCTCTCTTCCTTTGCTTTGCATTGAATATGGATTCAATAATTCTATTTCAGAAAGCGGATCCCCAGCTCTCAACAGCGCTCCCGGCCCGTGGAAATTGAGGTAGGCGTAATTTATTTAATTTGTTGATTTTACGTCTAAACTATTGTCTGACAATTTAATTGGCATCCCCTGCCGGGATGCAAGTGTGAGAGTTAGGAATAATTATAATTGAGTATAATTATTGAATTTATTATTTGAAACTCAAAATGACAGGAGATACAGGAGTTCTTATTAAAAGAAACGCTGCGTTAAGAACTGCTTTACAAAATACATTCAGCAATTAGAGAAAGAATTTAAAAGAATGAACCTGATGATGGCGAAGTTGAAGAACTCTTAGAACATTTAAGTGAAAAATTTGAATCATTAGATCATGGATAGAGAATGAGGAAAACTCTGTACAAACCTGCGAGTCGAGATAAAGGTTAGAAGAGCGGAACAATGCCGGAATAAGATCATGACATGGAATTTCGAGCTAAGAAACATTTACGGAAATCGAACTCTAATTGTGATTCAACAACAACAGAAATATAAAATTAACTGAAACAATAAATATAAAATTACAAAATAAATATTCATAAATTTTATGGCAGAAATAAATCAATGGCTGTCATTTTGGAACTCTTCAAAACCGCAATCCAAGTGATAATGATTCATCAACTCAATTGATAAATTTACTTATTTGAAAGGTTTATTATGTTCTACAGCTTTGGCGACAGTAGAAGGTTTCGCCATAACGGCAGAAAATTATGCAAAAGCTGTGGAAATTTTAAAAGATCGATTTGGGAGAAAAGACGACGATTATAAACTCCTTATGCAGGAATTGTTGAGTGTTACTCCTTTAAAACCCTCAAATGATGTTAAAGGACTAAGGCAATTTTTTGATGTGTCAAACTCAAATACAAGTCTCGAATCTTTGAGGTCGCATTTGAAAGCTTTGGCGCTTTACTTTGTCCTTTAATTTTGAACTGCTTTGCCATTGCGATCTGGTTGCAGGTTCAATAAAGAGACTGATGTAGCAACAAGTATAAACTCACAAATTATTAAAATTTTGAACAAAGAAATCAGCGCAGAGAAAGAGCTGAATCTTCGTTTTCAGCGCACATCAGCCCCCAAAAACAAAATTTCTCCAGGCGTTCTCTTTGCCCAGAACTTGTCCGAGACAGTAGCAGGGTGAAATTTGATACCCTGGAACATTCTTTGAATAAGAATCCCATCAACCCGAGCTCCTACAACTAGAAGCCCTAGATACGTCTCTAAGTAGCGACACTTCTTTTCCCCATCAGCTTCAAATTGCCGCTTAGCAATACGTAACTGAAAATAAGCAGAGGCGCCACCATCAAATAAAGACGTGTTCGTTTCATTTGCTTTCTCTTCCTTTGCATTGGAATATGGATTCAATAATTCTATTTCAGAAAGCGGATCCCCAGCTCTCAACAGCGCTCCCGGCCCGTGGAAATTGAGGTAGGCGTAATTTATTTAATTTGTTGATTTTACGTCTAATCTATTGTAACAAATACTTTTAAACATTAAATGAATATGGTGGTAAGTATACTTACCACGGCCTTAGAAAGGGTCAAGCGGTGATTAAATAACAAGGACATCCTCTGCAAACTTTCACATTACAACAACGGGAAGACTTTTGAACCACGACGGGCCATTCGGATAATATCGCATTAAGTTCAGTTCATGTCGCGTAATGTTTTATGCAAGGTCGTTAAAAATAATTTGCAAATATTCTAGATAATTTTCAATATTATCTAATTTGCTGAAGATATTTGAATTATCCACGGGCTGTCAAGGGCCAATGATGGTCTGGTGACAGAATCTCGGCTTCGGAACGGAATGATCACAGGTTCGAGTCTCCGTGTATGCGGTCCACCCCTGGTTTGATATGGAAGTTTATAGAGTGCCGGCAAAGGCGTGACCCCTGCCGTCTGACCACGACTCAAAATTCCGAGGTCCGTTCCAAGATAGTTCTTCTTTAGCTTCGGGACGGGACCTGTCTTTATTTAACTAAGCTATATTAAAATAAACTATTCTGGGTTTTAAAAATGTTTAGATTTATATCCCTCAACAACCGCCGTTCTCCCCTAGACTGTCTCGTATGGACGAGTTTTCTGTTTTGTTTATTTACATTACAAAGCTGGACTTCCGCTTTGAAGATTCCATCGACTTAACATTACACCGGAATTACGTAGTTACCGCATTTTAATGTAAATAAGCAAAACAGAACACTCGTCCATACTTACACAATATGATGCGTTTGATGTATAGCTTCGTTGTATAGTGAAGATAATCTAGTACAGTGGTTATTCTTTTGGACCACCTTGATCCAAACTTTGATGCAATCTTTAATTTTGGCGTTAAGAATACACACCAAATTTTCCTTTGTCTGGCTGTTTCCGTTTCTGAGTTATAGCGTTTTCAGAATACGAATATATAGACAGACACCAACCCGTCAACGGTTTTGGTACAAAACTTATAGCAGATCTGAAATTCTGGTGATGAAACTATGTACCGAATTTCATCAATTCAGTTCAATGCGTTTTACGGGTCTATTCTAGTACCCCCGGTTGGGTTGGGAGACGTCACTTTTTCCGCATGTAAACACTTTCTTTTGTGAGTTCCCCCACCCAAACCGGGGACACCAGAATAGACCCCTTAGAATTGTTTTCACGTGCACACAGACGGGAAGACAGACTCCTTGCAACCGGATTTCGTACAAAATGATAAAATTTTACAATTTTGGTATATAGACGCACCAAATTTCATCTTTCTAGCCCATTGTGTTTTTGAGTTATCGTTTTAACAAACATACAAACATAATTCCAAATATGTTTTTTTACTCGGCGAGGTCTAAAACTTGTATAGAAATTCATCAAAATATCGAAGTAGAATTTTTCGACGATTACAATACTTTGCATGCGAGAAAGAAAAAAAAATGAGGTGAATTTCTATTAAGATAACTTTTGAAAACAACATGCCAACTAGAAATCATTTAGCCAAATTAATATTACAGAATAACAAATGAAACACTAGAATATAGGTTGATTACATCACTCAACTTTCTGTGAACCCTCGAAATGCATTTGCTTGCTTATTCAGATTAAGATTTCTTTTTTAAGCTACATGAGGGCTATTTTAGGACTGTCCTCGTCATTTTGAACATTAAGTAGACGAAGCGAGGATCGATTTCTCATTCTTCAAACTTCTCGCCACACCCCCAACGTGAAAAGTTTTAGACATGACAGCCTACTTAACGCCACCAAACCTATTAACTGTCGATTTTCTGTGGCATCGAGTCTCGAAGGCACGACCGTATGATTCCGAAGCCACGACCCTATGATCCCGAAGCCCAACCACCGCGGTGAGCTGGTGGTGAGGTCTCAGCTTCGGAGCCTTAGGGTTCCCCGTTCGAAACAAGATTCTACCAAAGATCCGTGTATGTGGGCCTGGCGCACGTTAAATCTCCCGTCGAGGGACAAACGTCTTCTAGCTGTACCTCGTGTGGCGCGAAAGCTTGGAGATGAGGGCGCCACTTGAGCTGGCACCCCTTCATCTGACCACGGTTTAAAATTACGAGGTCCATCCCAAAACAGCCATTGTGCAGGTTAACCCTTTGCACTCGGAAAAATAATTAGATGCATATTTATTGACTGAATATAAGTGCTCATTTTATTACTTTGATATTTAAAAAACATAACTGGAAAAGTTAATTTCTTCAGAAAAAATGAATCTGCGACTTCTTATTTATTGTATTTTTTTAGCTGTCGAAATCAAGAAATATCAATACAATGTACCGTCTAGAAAGGGTAACTTATTGGAACCTCTCCAAGGGTTGATAATAATAACTTAAATAAAACCGCAGCAGCTGTAACTCTGATTTTGTCTCTCTGATATTAAATTTTCAAGTGCTATTTATGATATGTATATACAAATATAAGAATGTGTAAAAAATATTTCATTCTAATCAAATTAGATATAGCTTCCGCTTATGACTCTATTTGGAGGGATGAATTGATGTACAAAATACTTCAACTTGGGATAAAAGGGAATGCTGCAAAATGGCTTCATAATTTTATTCAACACAGGAAATTTTACGTTTCATGGAGAAACTCTGCTTCTACTATGAGGTCTTCTTTTCGCTGCATTCTTCAAGGTAGTATTTTAAGCGGTTTTTTGTTCACCACTTACATGATGGATATTTTTGAAGCAATACATTACAAAACAGAATGCCTAATCTACGCTGACGATATTTTATTATACTGCAGTAATTCAAACCTCTCTTCTGTACTCAAGTATATGCAGTTTTCTCTGAACGAAATCAGTCAATGGTGCAATATATGGAAACTCAAAATCCAAACTGAAAAATGCGAAGCCATTAATATTTCCAATTTTAAACAAATCCCGTCATTCAATTTAAAATTATACAAAAAAAATATTCCTTGGAAATCTAATGTCAAAATTCTAGGCCTAATTTTTTCTACCAATCTTGGTTTCAAGTGACATTTCTTGCATCTAAAATGGGCTACTATTAAACGACTTAACGCACTCAAAGCTATCGCAGCCAATTCTTGGGAAGTAAGAACCACTCACTTATTACAAATAGTTAACGCAACTATACGTAGTAAATTAGAATATGGATGTCATGTATTCATTACATCTAGCAAAAGCGAAATTCTTACGATTGAAATTTTATATCTTACTGCTTTACGATTTGCCACCGGATTACCCAAGTGGACTCTCATCCTGATCCTTTTGAAAAAAGTGGGACAAATTTCCTTATCGTTACGCATACGAATGTTGACAGAACGTTTCTTCTTGAAAACCTTATCTTCAAGCGAGATTTCTCCTCTGTTTCACTATCTTCAACCTTCAACACGTCGATTAAGATTGAAGAGACCAGTTTCACTCTCAGTCCGACTCTCGGAGCAAATTAATAATCTAGGAATTAGCATAAATTTTTTAATTCCTTCTCATCCACCTCTTCAAAAGCAAGAAAAAATTCGTTTTCATTTAGACACTCTGCCTTTTCAAACAAAGATCTATTTAAATTCTGTCGTGCAAAGCCTTTTCAACGAATATAAAAAATCTATATTGGAAATGCAAAATTATAATCGTAACAGATGCCTCAAAGTCTAACGAAAAATACTCTATAGAGTCCAAAAATTTTACAACTGGAGTAACCAAGGCTGGATCCGTTTCCAATTATATCATTTTTACTAGTGAAGCCCTCGCAATACTTATTGCTATCAATAACCTCATCAACGATACGTTTTACTAAGTGATAGCCTCTCAGTATTAAAAGCATTACAATGTTCTAATATACACTCCAAAAATATAATCACATTCCTCGGCCATGAAATTTATAAAATTATTGGAAACATTCAATCCATCGAGTTTGTTTGGACCCCTGGACATGCAGGCATTACCAAAAATGAATATGTGGATTCTCTGACTCGTAAAGCACCAAGCTCCCTGATCTCTCAATGGATATCACATGAAGATTTATTACATTTTATGAAAAATTTTATTCAAGAAGAAGCCAAAAATGAATGGAAAAATTCAAAATACTACCAAGAATTTTATTTTTTAAATGAAAACCGGCCACAACTCCGAATATTTCCTTCTAGTCGCAAGAATGATGTCCTTATTTCTCGGTTCCGTACTAAAACGTATCCAACCGGAGCTAAACTTTTCAGATTCCAACTCGCATCTACATCATTATGCACATTATGCGAAGTTGAAGAAACCCTGGAGCATTTGCTTTTTCAATGTGAACGTTTTGAACATCAAAGAAACTTTTTTCACGCAGATATGGGCTGCCTCCCACTTTCTTTTCTATGGATTTTTGACTTCTCTTTTTTTTACATTCCAAAAAGAAAGTCTTCGCCATTCAAAAAATTTTACGCCATATCCACGATAATATTTGATTCAGACCATGTGTGTTTTCTTATTTTTTCATTGACTTTTTCAATTTTTCTAAGTTTCGCGATCTCAGAATTTTGAACCAAGGATAATTTGATATAAAGCAGCCAAGGAGCGAGCATACATCTCAAACAGCTTCATCATCATAAGAATATGTGGGGAACTTCGTGAAGTTAATCGATTTTTTTAAAAAATTTCCGTTTCTATATATATCATCAACCGAGATAATGGTTTTCAAAGATGGCTGCAGACTATGATAAAAAATTTAGACTTAAAACTAAAGTTTTGTCAGATGGACATAAAGCACAATATGAATTTGTGGTGGATAACCTTGCTCATGTAGAATCATGGACGCTGAACCAGGAATACAATACCAGATGCGAAAGCATACTAACATCGTGGATACTTCGCGTGATATTTCGGCCAATGGCATTGTTAACATTCCTGTAACGTTCGAGAAATGTGATAATAGGATTTTTGATCCAGTGGATGTATTGATTAGGATGTTACTTTCTAATACTAGAGGTGAGAATTTCTTTGATTTTCCAACAAACTTAATTTGTCAGGAATGGCGTACGGTGAAGAAATTCAAGAATCTATAACTGGAATTCTAAAGTCTCCGGAGCTGATAACTTTAATAGAAAGGTAAATTTAAATTAATTACAGAACAAAAAATATACTTGTAGATTTTCTTGTTTATTTGCAAATAACTATTGATTGTGACCTTCTTTGCACATACTTACTCACTGTTAGATTGCAAAAATTGCATCTACATCATTTTTCGGTTTTATCAGTATTTTTAAATATTTAAATCTTCGCCACCAGAGTTTCTTTCGAATCTTGTGGCATCTCTGGCAACTTTTGAAATTTAAACGGTAATTTTTAACAGTTTTATTAAATATCTAAATTTTTCTTAATGATTTACTTAGTAATCGACTTAAATATTATTTGTCTTAACTTTTGATGTCTTTTCATTTAATATTTCAACTTTATTAAATTTTAAATCAAATTAATTGCACGGGACTATTTACTCTCCATCTTGTTTCGCGGATGAATTTTTGTGCAAAAGGGTTTAAGCGTAGCCTCTCTGGAAGTATTCCTTTGTCTGAGTGAATTTGCTGTTTTACTCTGAAAGTAACCGACGCACGTATGGAGGTTCTCGAGACCGTTGGGATTTTCCCTTCGGTTCTCGGCCTCTGAAACGTGCATACAGTAGAATAAATCTGCTTTGTAAAAAAATCTACTAAAGATCTACAACATTGGATTAAAAAGGAATCAACAGGCGGCTTATGCTGTGTGATCCGACTTCCCTTTGTCTAGGGCGAATTGAGTTCGTGCTGAACTGAAGCTGGTTTCCTACGTTGGTAATGGCGGTTTTTATTATACGTATGTCTACTCTTCTAAAGAAGTTTGCAAAATAACTGTGGTATAATGTGCATTTCATATAGTGAACAGCAGTGATGACTTCCAAAAATGGAAAGTGGTGTGATATGATGGAGTAGGGATGAAATGACAATATTTCACATCACTGTTCCTGATTGATTTTTATTAAATCACCTGTGGATCATCTCGAAGCTTGCTGTTTGCGATTTTTCATTTTATCATTTTTTGTAATTTGAGAAGGAGAGATGCTACTTCTGAAATTCGTGCTCCAATTTTATATGCAAGAAAATCTGTCGTGACAAATGCTAATCATAGAAAACTTGGTTTTCTATGCCAATATCAGCTCCAAGTAAAAATTTTAAAAAAATCTTCAAGTGTGTTATACTGATTTAATATCCCTTTTCGGGACACAGAATATCACATGTGAACATTGAATATAATGAATAAAATCAGTTCAGTTCATACAAGGACACTTCATTGTAAAACTGTCTTATCTCTTGATCAATATATATTGAATTTCATAATGGCCGTTATGGAAGGTATTCGTTTTTGCATTTACTAATTTGGTAAAGAATAGATATCTGTTTTTCATTATCTATACTATCTGTTTTATCATTGTGTGATTTCATAAATTATATTATGTTGTGTGCATTAACAGTAAAGTTTATTTTAATATTCTTATCTTAAAAGTTGTTGGCAGTTTAATATTCATAAAATTGTTAATAAAAGATATTTAAATTTAAAAATTTTGTTTTTCTTTAATATTTAAATTATTTTGTTCAACGCAATGTACTAAAATGTTTTCAGCTATGCCTGCATCTTCGGCCATTAGACAGTAAAGATAGGTGCATTCTTAGATACAGCAAAATTGTATATTTGATGTGTTTTATATTTTAGCACCCAGTATTGGTTTAAAAATTAATATATATATATATCTAATTTTAACCTTGGGCACCAATCTATAATTAATGTCCAGTAATTAACAATTTTAAGATTAACGCTCACATGATGGCTTTTTATCTCCAATGCAAGTTCCGTGCAGAGTTTTCGCTTTCTACAAAATTTGCTTATAGAGAAAAGTAATAAAAAATAAAATAAGAATTCTGAACGTTCAGAAAATTTCATGTATATGCATGACTAATAAAGAACATTGATTTGGTGTTTTTCTTTGTAAATGCTTTATTAGTCCTTTTCAATGTTTTGGTAACATTAAAAAATTATTTCAGATTTCATTAAGGCCGCGGTAGCCTAGTGGTAAGGCCTCGGGACCGGAGGGTCGCAGGTTCGAAACCCGATTCTACTGAAAACCCGCCGTGTATGGGGTCTGTTGCACGCTAAATCATACGTAGTGGCCAAACGTCCTCCCGTTGGTGTGGCGAGGAAGTTTGGAGAGGAGGTGCGAGCTCATTTGTCGTCCTCGTCATCTGACTGCGGTTCAAAATTACGAGGTCCGTCCCTAAATAGCCCTCGTGTTGCTTCAAAACGGGACGTTAATATAACCTAACTTTCAGATTTCATTAATGCTAGACTCTGGCGGTATATTTACTTATTTTGAATTTGTTTGAAGAAAGTAAAACACTGTAAAATAGAAATGTCAAATCTTCGGAAATCTTCATATTTATACATGACTAACAAAGAATATCTAGCTTTGTATTTTTTGTGTGCTTTACTAATCCTTGTCAATGGTCGATGTTTTGGATGTATATTTGGTAACATCAATAAATCAATCATATCAGAGCTCATTTATACTGATTTTTGTCTTTTGATTCCATTCAAATGTAGTGATTTATTCAATAATTGGATAATTAAGATGACAAACCGTCCTCCTTTTTGCAAGTTCTGTCCTCCCTCGACAATTGGACAATAAATAATGTTACAAATGTTTTTATTATGCATTTATCATATTATAGTGTATTCTGTATTATTTTTGCAATGAATAAAATGTTTCTTTTATTTACGATATTTTTTATCTTTAGTTTGTGTCCTCTTTTTCATTGAACGAGATCCTGGCTAATTAATTGTCCAGGCCTACTTCTATGCTAGTTTAGGTTGAACATTGTTGTTTCTTGTTTTGACTCGCACGGCATCCGACAGATGATTGCAGAGTTTTTCGGAGAACATTTATGGGATCTTTTTATCTGAATTAGTGAATAAATTACATCACACATAGTTTCGTATATATTTATGTAGGAAAGGTGTCTAGGGGATAAAGGTTCTAATTTGGTGCAAAATGAAAAGAGAGTTAAAATCAACTAATTTATTATTTAAACACAATTAAAACATTTATCTATTTACAAAGGGGTTAAAACAATAAACATAAGAGCAAGTTCACCTCCGAGATAGCACCAGGCTAATTCATAATTTACTTTCGCTCAGAAAACGGAGAGCCTAAATTATAACGACCGCTTCGGTGAAAATCCAACATCGAACTGATTTAATTCCCGCCGCGTGACGTGACTTCACTTCGCCATAAAACAGACGATTTTATTAGTGGTGCCATCTCTTACAATTTTAAATGAACAAAAATGCTAAAGTTAGTTTCTACATTTATACGTCCGCTTCTTTAAATAAAAATATTCATAGCTTTTAATGTGATTCTTTTAAAAGCTCGTTATTTATTTTTTTAATTTTTACGAATTCAATTTATTATTTTCTGTCAATTTCGAAGTACATAGAAATTCAAAAGTGAACCCAAGCATGTTTCAGGGTTTCTAAATTCGCGGATGAAATAAACTTAACGCTCCTAATAGCACAATAAATTGCGAATTTTAGCAAATCATTTATATTTTTTCTTTCTTTTTTTATCAAGATTTAATTATCAATGACTAGTCATTCAAATAGTGCATATTTGGGAATTTTTAAATTGAAATTTAAACATTATATTGTCTTTATTCAAGCAAAAGTCATTAAGTTCACAATAAACCTTTTGACAGGCTACTGCAGTTCATTGGAATTTCCTATTAATTATTTCATGATATAAATCTGTTTTTTACACATTAGTAAACCACCGTTGGAGCTAGAAATCTGCAAAAATTATTTTACTATTCATCATAATGACTTAAATTTAAGTTTAAATTGACTGTATCTCAAAACTATAGTTTTGGACTTGTGACTTTTGCTTGAAAGACGACGATATGCAATTTTAGATCAATTTTTTTCAGCTTCTTATGTTTCTCAATGATTTAACGCGTTCGCTGCCATGACTCGGTTCTGAGATTGGAACCATCGATCTAAAATAGATTACACCTTCTCTGCTACAGTGGCTCCCAAAATTGAGTATACACCATTTCATGTTCTTCATTAAACGTCTAAAATAGCAGCTTAAAATATTCATTTAATATTAATACTTACAGGAATGTTAAAATGCTCATTATAGAATGTATTAAGCAAGGAAACAAAAATGAGGAAATGATAATAACTTAATTGGCTAAATTTTTATGTTGAAGTTCCAAATTCGAGAATCACAAAATTGAATATACACTTCATAAAAATTTCAATTTAGCAACCTGTACTTTTCTTTAAATGAACCGGTGTAATAAATTTGAAGTACAATTCACCCGGAATTGATATCCATGAGAGAAATTAGTTTTATATATATATTTAATTCTCAAAATTAGCTCTAAAACTGAAACAAGGGTTGATACCCCGAAACTTGCAATTCGAATGTCTGAATAAAGCAAATCTCGACGCGAAATTGGAAAGAATGCTTGGAGTAGTCATGGATACATACAAAAAATCATCCAAAAGTGTAAAAGGTCTGATCTAATAAAATAAGCCTGGCGGACTAAGAAAAGGAATTCTCAGTTCGACGACTAAGACAAACATTTTTAGACAAATACGAAAAAATTCTAAATTGATTGCTGTAGAAATTGTTGTATCGACGTCTACAGCAATAGAAAGGAGTGTTTCAGCAGAAACATTTAGAAGGGTGCTCCGGAAATCTAATTATAAATAACTGAGGAAATTTCAGGCACTATTAATCAGGCTTTTAACGAAGTTACAGCTAGGCAGGAGTCGTGTGCACAGGGGTTATTACAGACATTCAAAGAGGAATTCCCTATGCTTTCACAAACCGAGAGAGAAATTGCTTGCCGGGACTTTCACGACAAATTGGAAGTGTGCAACACCAAACTTGTTGAGGAGGTAAAAAAGGAGGTTAAGACAACTAGGACCTTTGCCCAAGTTGCACAACTTCCGGGGGCACCTAGTCACCGCTCCATTCCTTTGACATTTTCCTCTGGCCTCCCTCAGGAACCAGAAGGGGTACTTCTGATCCAGCCTAAAACAGACATTCATAAGGATTTTAATAAGATTAGAGCCCTTATTCTGAGGATTATGAATGAGAATAACTCGGTAATTAGAGTGAGAGGTATGACTAAGCTACATGGGGGTGGCGTTAAAATTGTTACTGCAGAGGAGGCTGAATCCAAGCTCACTAAGCAATTATTGTTGGGCTATGATAAGGAAAAACTAGAAGATATATTTGAAATGTTTATTCCCCCCCAGAAGGACTCCCAGCTTATATTGTATAACGTCAATAAAGAGATGGAGATGGATATTTTAAAAGAGGGTTTACTCTCTAAAAACCGATTCCTGGAGCATGAGAACAACAAAACCCATTTCCGGGTTGAGTTCAAGATCCCGGCCAGGGATAAGAGTAATAATCACTTAATCACTAATCCGGAAACCAAAAAAAATTTATAGAAATTAAAGACAAAGGGGGATTTTATTTCCAATGGATTAAGCTACGCACATCCGAATTTGTTTGCATTGTTTTACACCAATAATGTTTTGGATTCGGCCACACCACCAAGGTTTGCGACAACACCGGAAAACCGAAATGGGACAGATGCGGAGGGACGATAGTTGGAAACACTAGACACAGATGTAGGGGCTTCAACTGTATGAATTGCGTTCAATCCAATGCGCGAATTTATACTGATTTTGGCATCAGCCACAGCCAAGGACGTACCTAGGTGATCCTGCGCCATTGGCGGAAATGGCAAAGCTGCGCCCCCCCCCCCTTCTTACGTGACGCATTTTCATTAACTTTTCATCCCGTCTAAAACCCCTACCCGGAAAAAACTACATTCATGCAAATATTTTTATACATAAATTTATCATATTTTATGAGTTATTAAATAGGTTTAATAAAAATTTCGTATTCTTAAAAATACTTTAATGAACTATATTCATGAAAAATACGGCCCTTGTGCCATTAAAACCACACCAACCAATCATGAAAAATACTGTACACAACAAAATAAATGTATCATCAAATAAATTACAAATTGCACATATTTTCTATGATGAACAAGGCCAAACTGAACAGCAAAAAATTAAAAGATGGGAAAGTTGTAAAATATCGAAACGTCTTATTACATATCGAATGAAAGAATAATATGATGATTTGAAAAACTAAAAGAAATAATCCTGAGGTTAAAACAGTTTCAATTAAAATGTTAAAAATATCATTTATAAAAAAAAGATAACTACTAGAATTTTCCAAATAATAAATTTCGTGAAAATACTAAAAGTTCATTTTCATTTTTTTTTGTCAAGATGTCAAAAAAGAGGAAACTTGAATTGCAATAATTGCGAAATTAAAATGAAACTAAGAATCTATAATTTGATAGCAAAAGAAAAAACAAAATGCATGTATCAATTATCTCACTATAATTGAAGAGAGAAAATATTATCATTAATGGCGAAAAAGAAAATATTTCACTGTATAAAGCTTACCAAATGCAAAAAAATCACTTTATTTAATGAGCTTGAGTTGAAAAATATATTTCAAAAAGTGTATAAGAAAAAACTACGGGTAAGTGAAAATCTACTTTGGAGCTAGAGTAGTTAAATGTATCAAAGAGAGCAAATTTTGTTCCCCCTAATGTTAACAATAGTTAAAGATCATGTGATTAAATATCACAAAAAGCCCTCTCTGCTTTGGCACCCGGGCCTATATTGAATGACCGACCGCCACGACTTCATCGCGCACTGTGATCTCCGCATAATAGCCCCCATTACGAACGGCTCATGCGACCCCCCCATTTTACCGGGGTACGACCTAAGAGTCACACCACCATTACTGTATCCACCAAGGGAGGAGAACCTGCTTACTTATCCGGCAGCTTTTCATCCTTGAACTTCGCCATGCTGGGATCATGTGATTAAATATGCGATTATATAAAAATAAGAAAATTAGAGATAATGTGATTAAATAAGGAAATTAGTTTGTCATTTTAAAATTGAAAAGTATTGTTGCAAATCATACATTTTTTAAAATTTCTATAAATTAAAGAAAAAAATTGTACAGTTATTAAATTGGTATCACTAAAAAAGATTTTTGAATTTTACAATGACGTAAAAAGTCATTTTTTTAGAAAATATTTTTTAAAAATACGGCGAGAAAACTTCAAAATCTTGCCAACTTTTTTATTAACTGTAATTTTAATTATCTTTTGAGTTTTGGAAAGTTGATAGTGATTCTACTCTTGTTTTGAAGAGCATATGTGCCAAATTTCATCAATATCAAGCAAAAATGTCGATTTTTTAAAAAGACAAATAACGTTCATCTTTGTATACATTATTGTAAAGTAAAATTTTTAACTCGATTACAATTATCAAGACAAGTAAAATCAAGGAGATCATGAATTTGGTGTAGAATAGTTGCATTAGATATTTTATACAATAAACTAACTACTTAATGCAAATATAAAAACATGAAATACTATAATGTTAATTTTATATTTTGCTTGTAATCATGCTTTTGTATGCATATTTTTACTACTAATAAAAGCGCATGTATGCATAGGTGAATGTCTGTTGGCGTTCTACGAGACAGACCATTGAGCCTAGAGTTGCTACATTTGTACAAACCTACTATAAAGGGTGGCAAAGTACACCACAGTGAGTTCTTTCAAACTTTAATTAATTAAAACTTAAAGAATTCTTTTGGGGGGAGGGGGATTCAGCGATAATAGACGGAAATATTATCTAACTCTTAAACTAAGTTTTTTAAATTGTCATTTTTGCGCCCCCGTTCTGCCTGCGCCATTGGCGGGGGCCAATCTCGCCATCCCCTTGGTATGGCCCTGGCCACAGCTGCTTCGACAGGAGGTGTAAAAGCTTTCTCAGTCAGAGGGAATTAATAATAAAAAGGACTGACTATGGGTTTTAACACCATACGCGGGATACAAATTAGCGTTAATCGCTGTAAAGCAACACACTCTGGAGTCTTTCAGGTCGCTCGGGACTTGGAACTAGATTTTATTGCAATCCAGGACCCGTATTTAGTTAATGGTGAGCCTCCCATATCGAACTTTGGTTGTAAGACCTTCGCTTCTCGAGACAAAAGGGCCGATACTTATATTTTAAACAAAAATCTTAATGTATTTTATAAGTTCAACACCACCCATACAGTGGCTGTTGAACTTCATTTTAATAACATGCTCTTTAATATTTTTAATTGCTACTTTCCACCTCATGACAACACAGAAGATTTGATAGAAGAACTAAGAGATTTTAACTTTTATAACAGCTTCAGTCTTTTAGTTGGTGATTTTAACTGCAAATCCAGAAGCTGGGGCTATGACTCAGATAACTTCAGAGGTAGAAAAATGACTGAATTCATAGCCGCCAGCAACCTACACATTTGTAATATTACAGAATATGGCTCTACATTCCAATCAACAACGAATGTGGGATTCCCCGACTTGACTCTATTGAGCTTACCCGTGGTCAACTATATAAAAAAATTGGGGGTCCTAGATGTAGAGTCCCACAGTGACCACAAATATATTTACTTTAAATTAGAATTAGAAGATATTCCAGAAACTGATTTCTATTTTAAATCCAAATACGGACAAAACAAATTTATTAACTATATCAAAAGGCACCTTAATCTATTTAAAAAAAAACCTAAAGAACATTAACAACACCAATCATATAAACAAATTAATTAAAGATCTTACCGAATTATTCAGAAAGGCGCTTTTAAAACTCTAAAAAAGAAACCGAAAAAATTTGCCAAGAAGTTCAGCTTCTGGAATGAAGATCTGGGAATATCTAGAAACAAAGTGAACAGGCTATTTAAAACATACATCAAACACAAAACAGAAGGGTTCTATACTTGAAATCATCCAGAGCTCGGGGGATGCTTATAGAAAAGAAAGGACCATCTATAAAAAACTTCTCTTGTCCAAAAAAAGAAAGGCATGGGAATCATTTTGTCTTAATCGTAACGAAAGATTTGGATTCCTGTTCAATCTCGTATTTAACAGGGGTTCCAGTGAAAACTTTATTGGGGTCAACCCAAATAATGACCCCCCAACAACACAATAGAAGACAAATTATTTAATGGACAATTTTTTCCCGAAACCTACCTCAGAAGACAATTTGGATTATACCCCAATAACTGGCCACGTTGAACCTATGGTACTAGAAGATATAGAGATGGTAATCAATGCTTTAAAAGGTGGAAAAGCCCCAGGCCTTGATCGGATAGATTTTTGGATGTGGAGAGCGGTTTTCATCCACGAGAAAGAATTTATACTTGACTTAATTAACATCTGTTTTAAATTCAATTACTTTCCTGAACATCCGAGAAATGCCAGAGTCTTCTTTCTACTTAAAGATGGAAAGATCCTGGTCTTGGTACATCATACCGGCCTGTCTGTCTTCTCCCAACTTTGGGCAAGATTATTGAGAGGCTCTTTCTTCTACAACTCAATAAATGGCTAGATCGAAACAATATCATACATCACAATCAATACGGCTTTAGGGAAGACAAAAGCTGTGATCTGGCCATTCATGATCTAATTGAGACAATTAAAATTCGTATGCCTTCAGAACATCTCGCCCTCGTTTCTCTAGACATAAAATCAGCCTTCGATACTATGAACTGGCCGGTTCTTTTTAAAACCTTAGAATCTTATGGTTTTCCGGCTTTCTTTAAGAATTTTATCTACTTTTATCTCAAAAATAGAAGGGTTTTTACACTAACGACGTTATAGAAATTTCTAGACCTTGCTCTAAAAGATGCCCACAGGGTTCTGTGATCTCTCTTACAATATGGAATATATATATTAACTCTATTCTAATAAATGACAGACCTGATTTACATATTCAAGCTTTTGCCGACGACCTGGCACTATTAATTGAAGGTCGAACAGCCAGGGAATTGAAAAGTAAGACTAATTTAATTTTAGCTGTCATTTCTAATAAACTTGAAGGTTTACAGCTCAAACTTTCCATAGAAAAATGCCAGGCTGTGGTGTACAGGAGCATCGCCTCCCAAAAGTTCTCAAAAAGGAATTCTACAGTCCTTAAAAGAAAGCCAACTATCAAGATCAAAAACCACTCGATCAAGGTAAGTGACAGCCTTAAAATTTTAGGAATCACAATAGGTAATAAACTATCTTGGACCGCCCACTTTTCAACTTTGCATGCAAAAGCCTTAACATCAAATTTTAATAGAGTAGTAAAGTCTAACTGGAATATGAATAAAAATCTCTTAAAAATTTGGTACTACACCGTTATTGAAAAGGCTCTACTGTATGGTGCAAGTGTTTGGGGAGGGGTCTTGACAAAGAACCAAATCGATAGACTTCACAGCATTCAAAGAATATTCTTACTGAAATTTATAAGGGCTTTCCGCACTCCATCCACCAATGTTCTTAAAGTACTCACAGGAATTCCTCCCCTTCATATAGTAGCCAAAGCTGAGTTTATCAAATTCCGGATCTGGGTTAACCGATCTAATGAATATAACACAATTTTCGATATAAATCTCTTAGATAAATGCATGCCATTTAAAAACATTCCTTCCAGACAGAAACTTATTAACCTTAACAGTAACATTCCAAATGCCGACTATGAGATATACAAGGACGGATCCAGAATCGAAAATGAGACTGGATTCGCCGCGTGTATTCTCAGAGATGAAATTAATATCCAGAACCATCTATTTAAACTGAACACCTTCAACTCGGTATTCCAGGCAGAATTAGCCGCAATTGAATTCGCAGTCAACTGGGCTGTCAAAGAGAAAGTGAAAGTCAACATACAGCCTCTCTTCGATATCTGCCATTATTAGCGCGAATTCGTAAACAAAGTAAAATAAAACATCTTTAAGGCAAAGAACATGGTCGGCCTTTCCTGGGTTAAAGCCCATGTGGGAATTCCTGGAAACGAATTGGCCGACCAACAAGCCAAATTGGCCATAACATCCGGTGAGAAATTTGTCATTTCTGCACCCTACTCCCACCTCAAATGCCTCCTAAAGAATTACGTAGTAAACAAATGGAATGAATATTGGAATAGCTATGATTCAGCTTCGGGAATAAGGGTGAGACATACATTAATCAGGTAAGCCCAAAATTTTTAATCCATAATAAGTTTTTAATATATTTTCTCAGTGGGCATGGCCCATTCCCATCTTACCTTCATCGCTTTAAATTCTTAGACTCTCCACACTGTATCTGCGGAATGTTGGGTGATGCAGATCATTATATCTTCTCCTGTTCCCTCACCAAAGAGTTCCATCTAATTAAACCCGCAGATGAACACGAAAAAGCGTGGTTTAACAATCTCTTAACAAATAAACAGTCTGTCACCAAAACTGAAGCCGCTTTCAGGACCAGCAGGAACATTTGCGATACACTGACCCAGGAGAGAGACCGTAACTGACTCCAATGATGTCTTGAGGGTCCGTGTTACTTCTACCTTATCATATTGAAAGACTGTTCTTACTCTTTTTATATTTTACCAGTTTGCCAGGGACTTTTCACTTGACATCTCCTCTCAGGATTGGTTTTCATTTCACACTTTCTAAAGTTCAGCTTTCTGTTCTCCTGACTTCCCGCCTGTTGAGTCTTTTTTTTTTAATTTTTATTATTTACATGATTTGAGCTTTTTAAGAAATACTTTTTATTTTTTATTTAATTTACACTGGATGACTCAGTTCTATAGGTTTATAGTGGTTTCCGGTCTCCACTTGTTTATGCGTTTTTTAACTTATTGTACCCAGTCTGTTCCTTGGTGTGGGATTCTCTCGACGCCCTAGGCGACTATTGGTCCATGAGCCCCGACAATAGATGACTGTTCCAATTCCCGAGTCTCTCCGCAGTTCTGGAAACCTGTTGCCACGTTGTCAATGCCCTAACGGTTGTTTAGATTTTTGGGGGGCTATGCATTCTACTTTTTGACCTTGTTTTCATTTTTAGACTACAAAATTTCATTCCTTTTCCTCTCCCATTGGCCGTTTTCATCCTGTAAAGGACATAAAGTAATTTTTAACTTGCTCAGTTTTTACTAAAAAAAAACATTCTGTAATTGATATTCCCTTATACGCGGGACGTGGATTGCCGTTGACTAACGGAATTTCTTCCTTTCTATCTCAGAAGTAATTATTATTATTAATTTATGTATTTTTAATTCTATGTTTGGTACTGTTTTTATTTGTGTTTTGTGTGTCGTTTGATGTGTAGTGTTGCTTTTATACTATGGGGTTTCAATCTTTGACTTATTTATATATCTCATTTTTACTGCTTTTTCTGTGTTTATTTGTTTCTTTTTCTATACTCATCTATTATTTATATATTTTTACTGTTCCTTGCTTGCCCGAGCAGTAAATCAAGCTATTCTCTCCCCACCGAGGTGGGTCGAACCATGTTTATACTCCCAGTTCTCTTGTATTTAAAAGTACTGCCCCTGTTCGGGCAATGCCTGTATCATCTTATTGTACCCAATAAATCCCGTCTTCCACATGCTGGTGGAGCGGGTTCTTGGGTTCGGCGAGAGGGTATTTTTGCGTCACACCAAAGGGAGGACGTTTGGCTACTACATATGATTTAGCGTGCAACAGGCCCCATACACGGGGGAACTTCAGTGGAATCGGGCTTCGAACCTGCGACCCTCCGGTTCCGAGGTCGAGACCTTACCACTAGGCCACCGCGGCCTCTCGATCCAGATTGGAAATATCTGCTCAGAAACACAACATTAGGAATAAAGAACACTTAAAAACTGTGCTACAAGAGGAATGGGCAAATATAACCCTTCAGGCGACATGAACTCTTGTTAATTCAATCCCATGCTGTTCAGAAGCTGTTTTGAAAGCAAAAGGTTATGCAACAAAATATTACTTTATGTAATTTTTCTTCTTATTAACGAGTTAGAATAACTGTATACTCAATTTTGTGACTATGAAATTTGTAACTTTGACATAAAGCTCATGTTAATAAAAATATTATCAATCCTTTGTTCTTGTTTATACGTTTTATATGTTTCTTAATGTGTCTTTTATTATTCTTTCAGCTCTTAAGCTTAAACGTGAATTTATTATATCATTTTAACACCTATAATGAAGAGAGAGAGGTAGTGTATACTCAAATTTTGGGAGACACTGTATCTCTTAGCTACTGTAGAGAAGGAGATATCTAATTAGATAATAGGTGTGAATCATTTTTTATTCATACGGCGATTAACTTGTTAAAAACATTCAGTTTTAATAAATGTTGAATTTCTTATCAAAATTTGGGGACTGAAATAACGGTTGTTATTTTATTGTAATATACCGAATAACAAAATGGGAAGCCTTATAAAAGAATTGCCTAATTGTCAATCATTTTCATTCGTATTCAAACAAGTAAACTTTTTCTCGTCGTATGACATTGCAGAAAAATTTAAATAGTATTTTAAAAAGGCAAATGTTTTAGTCTTAAAACAAGTATGTTGAAAAAAGCAGACCACATATTCGTAGCTCATTGTATGCTTCGGGTTCGAACGGAAATCTTCAGTGTGCCAAAGCTCATTTACACGAATGAATGCTCTTGGCCCTCTTCCTGCTTTTTTTTTTTTTGTTTAACTGCCTACAAGTGAGGTGATGAAACTGTATACCAATTTTTATACATCTAAAGCTTTTTTCGAGTTACCGTGTTCTCATAGGACGTGGACGGACAAACAGACAGGCTTCCTTTAGACGGATTGCGTCCAAAATTTGATACAATTTTACAGTTTTATTGCAATTATCACTTACCAAACTTCATTCCTCTATAACACCTTCCGTTTTTAACTCGTAGTGTTCTCAGACAGATGGACATTATCTCAAAAATGTTTTTTTCGCACTCGGGGAGGTCTAAAACATGAAGATTCCCTGAAATTTCAATGTCAAATTATTTTACTGTTACGATGCTTTTTCTTGAATACTTCTTATACGAGAAAGTAAAAAATGTTAACTCCAAATCAGTAGTTAGATCATTAATATTTCATCGCCAGAAATATCACCCGTATGCATTTCCTTCAACCAGATAATATCAATTAAATTTACACCTGGAAATTAACAATTATTTCTTTAATTTAAAATCCTAACACTTCCTTATTCTACTGATCTGGATAAAAATGTTGTCGAACTCTGTTTAAAAACCATATGTGTAATATTTTATAATTAACAAAAAAAATTTCAACTTAATGAATTTGCTATCTGATTAATAATGGTTTTCGCCTGAAAATAAAACTACCTTCTTTTAATAAAGCCCAGTAAATTCATTAGTTAAAATGTCATTAGGGCTATTCGTTTCTCACCGATGAGTTAAAACTTCGTTTATAAACAGCGGAATCAATGCATTTCATTCGCATTAACATTTCTGGGTGTTAATGAAATGTTTTTAGAGTGGTATCGACTAGAGACTGGATTTTGAAGAGTAATGAAATGCTCATCCAAAAAATCATAAAATATTTAGAATTCGAAAAAGAATGCTCATATTAAAAATCAATCTGAATAATGTTTCATTAAACTTGAGAAATTTCAGTGAAGAAAACGAAAGAAAAGCTTTGTTTTGCTACTAACAAGCTGAGATTTACTTAATATACTGTCTTTAGTGGGTTAGCTTAATATTGGAACGAAATTTGATACACATATAGAAAAAAGTCATGCAGGATCGAATTATTGAAAAATCTTGGCTTCCATAATGGAAAAATCTCGAGGCAGCAATTAATAAACTCTGTTAATCAGTGTGTCTATCTGAATAAACCTGACCTCTTGAGTCATTTCCATCGACACTAGTTTTATGAAGTTTCTATAATATACATCTGAGATATAAAGATGTCACCTTTTTTTGTTGTTAAGGACTGAGTGTACAAACATTATCTTCCTTAAAATCCGTTTTAAGGCAGATGTAGATATTGTGCTGAATGTTGAACATTCTTCAGCAAAAATATCTCAGACACGGAGCAGATTGAAATATTTATTCCCATTCGTTACATTTCACGAACCATTCTCTTCCTATTAACAGTTTCTTTCTATTAGCAATCGCACTTCACGCTATGATCTTTAACATCATGGGTGGAGATGAGATGTAGCTACCCAGGTGTTGTCCGCGTCATCTGACCGCGATTCCAAATTACGAGGTCCGTCCCAAAATAGCCCTCGTGTTGTTTCAAAACGGGACGTCAATATAACAAAACTAACTAAACTTGGGAACACTTCCAAAAAAGGCTTCAGGGACCTCTTGTAGGGAAGGGATATAAGCACCTATAGGTCAATGAAATAAGACATTGGAATCTACGAATCTGTTAGATCTGTGTGTGTGTTTATTATGCACTCCTTACCCTCTGACAGGAATATTGGCCATTATGACAGCAAAACTGCATGCTAAATAAACGGGTATTCAAAGGATGTTCCAGTTAGAAAGCTAATATATCTTCATTAGAGCTTCAAAGCTGAGATGAATTTTCTTAAAAATATTTACATTCATTAAAGTTAACCATCGTCTTGGTTGTTAATTGCAGGCATATGATCATACATTCTGGAGTGAATTGAACATATATGACATATCAATCTGATTTTTAATAGTTTAAATGAAATTTTAACTTTTTTTTTTTATTTCTGCTCTTCCCTGAGATATTAAAGTTTTAAATTATGTTGAGTGTTAGTCACTGAAAAGTCGTCGATAGTAGAAAAATAAATTTATTTGACACTCAACATATTGTAAACAATAAAACACTAGTTGGGTAGTTTCCTTTCAACTACTTCACCGCTGGAGTGGGTGAATAACAGATAATAGTTCTGCAAGGGCGGATAGTTATTAGAATTACCATAGTTCCACAGGGGCGGATTTTAGATAGTTCACAGGTTAACACTCTGCAAGGGCAGATGATGTGTTTTGATCACCAAATCGAATACGAGCCACGGCTCAGGTGGGTGGCTGCTTTCATTCCGATCTCAGTTGGTAATGGTTGATTAGATGTCGGGCCAGTAGGTGGCGCTTCAATTGCGCGCTACCAAACAAATTATTTCTTTGCATAATCATCAAACGAGAATAAGTTTTTCTTAAATGGCAGCAGGTGATGATCAAGCATACAGAATAAGTCAACAAAGAACCTCAAATGGGCATAATGTTTATTGCTTGTTACATGTTCAAAGACTCGCTGCTAGGCAAACATGGCCCTGTATACTGAATTTTAACAGCAACTGCCATGTGTTCCCAACAACATGGACACTTGAAATCGTTTATCGGCAAGTCCAAGAAACAGGTGGATTTTTAATTGTTCTGCTACTTGAAAGAGAAATTATTCCTTGAATATCTTAGTGACTGTTCATGTTTTGTTGTCTTTTTTGGATACCAGGGGTGAGGTTGTCAATTTTAAACAAACAATAATCAACAATCCAATATTACCTGGCGAAGAAAGGCAAGGATCAATTACTGATGCTTAGATCACTTGAATACAAAAGGTATTTCAACAGTCGAGACCTAGACCTTCAGATCAACATATCCATTCGGTCTTGTCATTCAAATATAAATTTTCGACCTATACTCTATGAGCCCGAGGGAGCCCCAATGCGTCCCCGTCGACTGAGGACGAGGTCGGACGCTTTCGGGCGGTTGGGATAATTTTAGGGGAGTAAGGAAGTTCCGAGACCACCCGGGCAGATTATCTCAGCGGGGTGGAGGGAATTCTGACAGTGAGTGATATGCGGTTTTGTCAAGTCATTCCGTCGGAGGGTAGCAAAAGAAGGAAGAACGGACAGTTACTTACTAGATGAAATTATATTTATCAGAAGAAAAAAATAAATACAATTTATATTTTTTATACATTTCATTATGATCTATATAAGGAAATTGTTAACTTGCTTTATGCAAAAGATATTGAAAATGTTCATTTTAGTAAAAAAAATTAAGAAAACTCTTTCTCCTCCTTTTTAAACTCTTTTATTGACACTGATCAATTCACACATTTTTTCGAAAAGAAATCTTTCAGGCGAACTTTTTTTTTTTAAAGTAAATTTATTTCCTTACTCATTTATTGTCTTTGTTTGTATTGCTACAAACAAATTTTACCAAAGAAAATAATTTCGATTCCATAAAATTGTCGATTACTGCTTTTCTCACATTTTCATGATTTGTACATCTTAGGGAAATACGTTGACCATTAATTACTGTTAAAATCAACTTCTGAAAAACATAAGTTAAAAACTGCAAACAAGACTTCTGAATAAGATTTTGAAATAAAGTTAAATTCTAGACATATTTAAATTCAACTAAAAAATCAATTATTGCTTCAATGATAGTAAAATTAGAAACCGATTGAGATGCATCTGATTTTAAAAAAACTTTCCTGATGTTGTGCGAGTTGGGTTAATTTTTTGCTGAAAGTGCTATATTGAATTTAGTATATACTAATTATGAAATTAATCAGAAGATATTAAATTTGGCTTGTCAACCGATAATTTGATATGCTGTCAGATATGCACAACGGAGGGGAACTGAGTTTCGTTACGGAGTACCGCGAGGACGCGAAGCGTCCGATGCACCTCCACATCTAATTAATGAATGGGCTTCTAATTATATTAACGTTTAAAAAATTCGAATAAGAGATTTAAAATCAGATGAATTAAAAAATGGGTAATTAAACAGGAGACAAGCTTGCGTAAGAAATTTTAGCTGGAAAAACACTGAGAAAGTGTGGTGTGGAATTTTGGAAGAAGGGTGTTTTCCGTGTTCGGATCCGTATTTTCATTAAGGTTACAGTGCTGCAACTAGGAGAGACTAAAATAGAAGGCAAATAAGGTCTAAAAAGAGGGAGAAAAACGAAATTTAGCAGGGAAATGGCGATGGAATTAAGTTATGAGCTCTCGGAAATAAGCGTGGGTTTGTACAACGTAGCGGTTTAATGAGGTCGAAACTTAAAAATTTTTGAGGATTTTACGGGTCCAGATTTGCATCGACTGTGCTTACAGCCCGACGTCTTTTAATTATCTGGAAATTTTCATATGTGTAGTCCAATATCGCTGTGGCTCTCTTACGAGAACTCGGAACAGATGTGCACAAGAGTATCTGTTAGTCTCAGTAAGATTTTTCACTCTATATGAATAAAATGATGAACATTTGAGCTATGTATAGTAAAAATTTTTCTCACCAGGAATGCGTTTTTCGTTTTAATTGTGTTTTAACTGCAAAACAGAAGATATATTTTTTAAGACTCCATAATTCCACGGAGATTCTCTTTGTGTTATCTTTACTTCATTAGCTTCTCAGAAGTGGATATTCGCAGGGGGAAAAGGGGAGAGAGAAGTTATGGTCTTTAACCTTTTATATTGTCGCACGGCATTTTAAAATTAGATATTTATTTTTAAATATTAAACTATCAATATATTTCGTTAAAAAAGTAATAAATTTTAATAATGAAATTTTAAACCTTTTCAACAACGGTGTTTACAGTTTTGCTAGCCACAACTGTGCCTCACATATACACAAACAAGATTAATCTGTCACAAAGTTAGTATAATACATGCCTTACCTCGTTTTACAAGATATGTAAGAACCAAAACAACTGCCTTCTTTTCTTCATATTTAAAAATAAGCTTGTAATTTAAAGATATTATTTTTCAAAATATATTTTTGTCTAATTAATCGAATTACTTGATTCTTTAATGTGCTGTAAGTGCGTTTCTTTTCATGAAATATTTGAAAAAATAAAATTAATTAATTTCAATAACAATACAACGTTAATTAAGGTGTTGGGGGAGTGCACACATTGCATATACTTCAATAAATCTGAATAGCCTACCGATATTCGAAAAAGAAGGTTACGGCACTTTTTGTTTATAATTCATTCTTTCCTTTACTTTTTCAACATAAACACCGCATTTTTCTCACATTGATATCTATAAAAACTTTTCTTGAGGGTAATTCTCTCATATTCTTGGTAAAAACTCATTTAGAGTCGTGCAAAAAAAAGATGACGTATCTTTGGGATATTAATGATTAGCGATTTTTGACCGAAAAAGACTGACTGCCAGAAGAAGGCTGTTTCAGAAAGCAGTGCTTGTGTGTTCACAATTCTCCTAGGAGCTCCCAAGATAAACGATTCATTTTCTTTATAAAATGTCTGAAGTTGAAAGAAATTTCCGAGTGATAAAAGCAGCCACCTTTTCCCCTGACGGATTTGTTGCTTTTTTCATTGTCTTTAGTTTATTTGTCCGCTCTATAAGTGTGTCTCTACTGATAAGATCTATTTACCAGAATTATCTGTCAATTGCACAACTGAATAACTGGTCAAAGTTTATGGATTCGCTTTATTTTTAAAATAAGCCAAATTTTACAGCACAGACAGTGCGAGAACCTATGGAAATTTTAATGACTGGGTAAAAATTAATTCAGAAACTTCTTTGAAAGCATTTAGATAAACTAATCGAGATTCCTTCTAAACTGATACAGTAGAATTCTTATCAGTAGCCCGAAAAGCATTTCACTCACAAGACTGTCCAGTACCAATAGTTCTAACCGCAAATGACCATCAATGGCTGCCCTTTCATTTTTGATAAATGACCGCTCAGCGGGCGTCCCCCTTTCTGGCATTGCGGTGAAGGAAAGGACGATTCCATTCTGTTTCTGTGAACGAAAAATTACCCCGGGCTTTGAGGCAACCAAATTCTCTCTCCAGCCGGGCTCAGAGAGATAAACCCTGATAAGTATGAAAAGCTGTATGAACAAAAAGCCTTGTCTAAAGATGTAATTTTATCTTTCGGTTTTTTATGTTATTATTATTTGTATATAAGCACTGTGTGTTGTAATCATGAGGTGTATGTTTGTTTGTAATCAGCGATATTGAAGTAAATGGTTTGTGTTTCCATTCTGAATATTTATCGATTTTTCATTTAGAAAGTTTTATTCGAAGGAAGAGAGGAAAGTATAAAATACTTATATGTTAAAATTTAAAGGAGAAATGAAATATTCTCGGGGATTTTAAGAATTTTAAAGAATATTTTGATTTTACGAACGATTGTTTTGTTTTTTAGGTATTTTAATCATTTTGGAGAGCAATTCATGAGACTGCGTAATTACATTAATACAGTTAAGTCCTTTCATCTTTTGTTTTTATGATTTTGATTTGTTCGGGATCTGAGGGTCAGGGTTCCAGACCAGATTCCTCAGAAGGTTCGCTATGTATATGGACTTGGTGCACGTTAAATCCATCGAGGATCAAGCGCATATTTACGGATCCTACATAGTAGGGAATGAGATCGTTTCTTGTCTCTCGGGGCGTCACGTGACTTGGCTTACTTCTTAATAATATCATAGCACCGCCCTTAAGCTGGATTTTCATTATTATTTTGTCTTCTGCTATCGCATAATGGAGAAACAAAACCACCTTCTAATTACGATTATTTGGATGTTTCTCAAGAAAATAGTGAATACATTTTTAGAATAAAACAAAGGACGAACCTTCAGCAATGGTAAGTACTGGTTAGTTTCACGACGTCATTTAGAAGCAAGCCAAGTCACGTGACGCTGAGAGCCAATGAGAAGTGACCTCATTCCATACTGTAGGATCTATAAATATGCGGGTCTCAAGCGTTCTTTCCTCGGTGTAGTGTGGAAGTTTGGAGAGGGGTTGCCAGTTGAGGTGTCGTCCTCATAATCTAATCATGTATCGGGGCCGTGGTGGCCCAATGGCAAGGTCTCGGATTTGGAACCTGAGGGTTCCAGGTTCGAAACCCGATTCCATTGAAGATCCGCCGTGTATTGGACCTTTTGCACGTTAAATAATACGTAGGCGGACAAACGTCCTCCCGCTGGTGTGGTGCAGAAGTTTGGAGAGGAGGTGCCAGTTCAGGTGTCGTTCTCGTCATCTGACCCGGTTCAACATTACGAGTTCCGTCCCAAAACAGCTCTTGTGTTGCTTCAAAACGGGACGTTAATAGAACTAAACTCAACTAACCATGTTTCATAATACGAGTCGTCATGTGGATTCAAAATGTTACGTTAATCTAAAACATCTAAGCTATACTAACCTTTTAGATGAAATACGATTAGATAATTTTGAGATTGAAATGGATTTTAAATTTAACCTCCAGTCGAGCATAGTATTAGAAGTCACTAATAAAGCGGAACTTATGTGAATAATCATATCTACTGCAGCCGACGCACGGTTAAGTAAATTTGGATCATTACTATTTCAGACTTGTTCATTTTAAAAAACACGCGTTAAATTTTAACAATTAAATCCAATCGGATTTATTGCTCAGTTTTGAAAAATCGATCAACATCTAATACTAAAATTAAGTTGATGATAATTTGTCCCAGAAATGTTTTTTGAAAATTCTTTCATGCAAAAATCAGGTACACGGAATAAAACAATTCTAAATATTGACAAGTGTGCATAGTTTTTAGGTATTTGATAATCAAATGATTACATCCTACAAAAAAATTGCCGCCAATTTTTTTTTATAATTAAGCATTGGCTACAAGCATTTCTTCTACAGTTTTCCTACATCTATTAATCTTGACATTGTGAAAATAGGAGGTGACAGCCTTTGTTTCTAAAGAAACCAATCTCCTATTAAAAAAAACCATTTCAATTATCTTTTCGTAGCATCTATAATTCGGATCTTTTCATCGTGAATCATTAGTACTAGGTAGTGTCAAATGGTTTTAATTTTTTTCTTCAAGTAATTACATATTTTTCCGTAGGCACTTTTAATTCAGGTTGTAAATAAGCTGCGAAATTGGTAATTTCAGCACTTTGTACAAGTATTCCTTTTTATTCCTTTAATTCTTAGTTTGACGTTATTTCCAGGTCAACTAAATCACTATGAAAGCAAACCGGCTTAAATTGAGATAATAAATAGTAGACGCAATAAGAAATCGTGTCACTCCATTGAGAACACGTCATCGTTAATCTCACCAGTAAATTAGCCTATTGCAATAGCTTATTGGTGGGACTGACAGTGACGTGATCTCGAAGGGGAATTGTTGCTCCTATTAAGCTCAGTAATTTTTGCAATGTAAACCCCCGGTTTTAAGAATATCTTGTTTTCCTTCTTTATATTTCTCATCATTAAAGTTGTGAATTTCAAAGATGACTTTTGGGAGGTAATGAGAATTTTAAATATTATCAAGAATCGTTCGCAAATGGTCATAAAATTCAAATTCCTATCATTATTCACGACTTCATTGAAAGTCTAACGTGGCACTTTTAAAAGGTTTTCGACTCTCACGGCCTTATTCACCATCCATGGTTATACCATGATCAGCGGTTAAATGATGGTTCTGCTATAATAATGCGAAAGCTGACCGAAATGCGTCGCCAAATGTTATACCCTGAAGTTTGCTATTTTGTCATGGTAACTCAATTTCTCTGTTGTTGGCGATTTTTAAAATTACCTTCAGCCTTCTATCCAAACAAGTTTCTCGCCAACTCGTCAGTTAGGGTATACTTCCAGTCGATCATTTCAGTCAGCATTCGCTTGTTCGTGTAAATTCCCTTTTAACCGCTGATCATAGATTAACCAGGAATGGTGAATAAGGCCGTCAGTGTCCAGTTTTGCCAACTTATTGGCATTTAGAGGTCAAAACTCACTAACTACCAATCAATAGCACTCTCTCCTTTTATGTTAATTTAAGGCGATTTGATTCCATAAATAGGCCTGTGAAAGTATTTATTTCAACGGTATCGTATATCTCCTATCTAAATTTAGTACCTGAAAACTCGTTTAGTAGAGATGATGTATTGCCTGGTCGACAAATACACGGAACCATTGAAGAAGTTATATTTTCTGAAGAAATGAGCGATTTACTTAATGAAGGGTTACTTTTTCAAGTCGCTATATATATATATATACAATCTTGTCATTTGTCAAATGATTTTATTCCTACAACAGATTCAAGCATGGAAATGAGCAGGATGTAATTCGTTTCCAGCTTGCGCGTTTTACTTTCGAAGCATTGACTGAATATAGACTAGAAAGAGATGCCTTTTGTGTGCGTGTGTGAAGCATCTTCAATAACTGAAGAATTAATTGAAAGTAAAAATTTAAAGATTTCCGCTGTTACTCAAAAACAACCGAAATAAATTTATAAGCTCTGCATTCTTCTGGTCGCTGACAATCTTAATCGTGAGGGAAAATATAATAGTGATACCTGAATGCATTTCGATGTTCTGTTCCTATAATTTCAACTTTAAAGTTGCAGTTTTTATCCGGTTGAAGCAACTGTTAGTTTTTTTTTTTCCCCAAAAAAACTGCATTTAACTGTTTTGTCGCTTCGAAGAGATTAAGAATTAAGCAAGCGAACTGGAAATGCTTGCATACTGAATTGTGCGAAATAATTTGATTTATAATACTTTTTGTTAATAAGATTATTCTGAAGAGCAGGCTTGTGGAATACATAAAAATTTTGTATTTGAGTCATTTCAATGTTTATTCTTAAAGTAGCCTTATTTTTTAACCTAAACCTTTTTGGCATTCATAATCCAGGGAAATGGAATAAATAGGAATCTCTAGTATGACATAAATCTAGGAATCTTCTAATGGAATCTAGGAGAATGTTGTGTTTTGTGTGCCACGAAGGTGAAAGTGGGAAGGGATGTGACGAGGTTTGTTCGATGACTCCAATGGTACAATCAAAATAAAATTGATGAGGATGTTGAAAAATTGATTGTACGGGAACCACTGTTCCAACAAAACAAAAACAATTTAGTTCAGTACATGATGGCACGTATAGCCTAATATGGCTGTTGTGCTATAAAACCCGCAATTAACAAACATGATGGCACTGTTCGAGAGGGAAAAGTTTAAGGAAATTGGCTAAGATTTCCAATCAGTGGATTCCAACTCAATTATGCCTAGTTGCAAGGACTTTGGAATTATAGTAAGAAAACGTTTAAAACTGGAAAAGTATTAAACTGTTAGTGAGTTTGTTAGCAGGCTTTTACAGATTTTACCTTTTGTGGCCTAGGTACTACAAAACACTTGCCTACGTAATGCTTCTTATAGGTAAAATGTACCTCACACAGCACACCTTCTCTTCACAGTAAAAAATTACTGTGAAATAAAATGCAGTTTCAATGTTAATGGCCTTATGTCAGTCTAACGGATACCAAAACAAGCCTAAAACTTCTTACAATCAAGCATATGAGTAGAAAATTCCCATCTGTTCATTGAAAATGGATTACTTTCAGAAACCTTTGATTTCCCTTCCCTTCCAGAGGAGTTTTGGAACAACCAAACTCCTGCTGGCTTATGAAAGCTCCTCAGTAAGTATTGAATAGTTTTACTTCTCATTTAACAGTTGCTGAGTTTCTTTACTACTTTTTTGCAGCCGTTTCAATTAAAATATATATTTTGCATAAAAATCAACTTTTTGTCACAATTGGACGTTTTTATTTCAATAACATCCTACGTTTACTGCAGAAAGGGAATAAGTCCAAGACACAAAAAAATTTTGAAGGAGGGTGTATGTTTTTTAATCAAAAATGAACCAGAAACGTTTTGCGAGATAGCCTCATTTTTTTAGAACACTTGAAATTAAATTTTGCTTCATTAGGAACGATAATAGTTTTTTGTGTCTCATCTAAAATTTCTATTTTGTGTCTTGTTCCCTTTCTGCAGTTAGAGCGATTCAAATAGTTATGCAACAAAGTAGCCCGACCTAAATTCAGTAAATCAGACCAAATAGTGGTGCTATTTGTGTTTGTTACTAGCGATGTGAATTATGTTATTACCATATTTGCACAAAATTCCCTACAATAATCATACGATATCTTTACGATGTTCCGCGGCTTTCAGAATATCGTAGCAAAATCGTGGAGCTATCGTAAAGTATCTTGTGCTAATAGAGTAATTTATTTTAGATTACATTCATTCAATGGCTGAAGAGCTATAGTTTTACACTAAATTGTTCGAAATTAACCCTTTGACTGCTTATCCCACGATTTCCGCAAGCTAACGTGTTTACTTTGTACTATTATAACATTGAATCATATTATACTAATAAACTTTTGAATGTGAATAACAATGCGCTTGGTTCAACGGTATTTGAACATGTTTGCAAACGTTGCATCTAAATAGTAATTAGAAAAAATTCGGCAGTCAGAGGGTTAAGAAATTATTACAGTTTTAAATTAATGCTAGATATAGAAAATTGAGTCTCCCTCCTTGTATAACTGCCGCGGTGGCCTGACGGAAAAGTCTTGAGTTCCGGATCGGAGGGTTATAGGTTCGAAACACGATTTTGTTAAATTTGCTGGGGTTTAAACGCTGGTTGTGGAAGTTTGGAGAAGGATTTTGCTACCAAAATGTCCTAGTCTCAATTAAGCGGAATCGACTGTATTACTTATCGCTCTTTCTGATGTAAAAATTTATTAAAGGTCAGCGCTTATTTTACTGATTTTTTAAATTTAAGTTTAAAAGCATATCAATTAAACTGGAGTATTTTAACTGATAATACTCTTTCTCTTTAATGGTTTAGACGAAGGCCTCTTTCAATCTATCAAAACTGAAATCGCCCGTAGCCTAATTTTCATTGCCAGAGTTCCAGATCGCTTTCTGCAACTAGAACATTTCTTTTATTTTCCCTCGTAAAATGCATTGGACTGGGAGAAAATGCATGTTTAGAAAAAAAATTTATTTCACATAATAACTATCTTAAAACGCCAACCTGCTGCTTGAGGTATCTCCGCAGAAACAAGTCAATTGGGGTCATGCCAGGTGAGCGTGGAGGCCATTCTCCGAATCCACTATATCCGATTATTTGTTGCTGGAATGTCTCCATGAGGTACTGGTTTACGTTTGATGTTTTATGCTGGACAGCCCCGTCATACTGGAACCATACGTTCCGGAGTTGAAACAACGGCAGGTTCTCAACTAAGTCGGGGTGTCGTCCTGTTAAAAGCTCTAAATATCGTGCTCCAGTTAACCAAATGCAAATGTGTATTGTAGCTGACGGTGAAAAGTTTGAACAACGAAAATAAAGTTATCTTGTGATACCTAGTTTTTTTTAAACCTTTCTAACACGTTTCGTCGCGTTACAGTGTTGGAAATCGCGAACAAATGTGCTGTTCTTAGCATTAGTGTCCTCAAGGGTTTTTTATCTACTAAATCGATAATGCTGTTCAATTTTGTGATTGACTTTTTCTCCCTTTCTCGTACCGCTTTTTAGATAAGAACGCTAACTCCGTGCATTGCCATCAGGTGGCGCTGTAAGCAATCTCTTTGCGTAGCGCATGGTCTTTTTACTGTACCTAGGCGCCACTGTAGTATATAGTTGAAGTCGTTTGGAAGTTAAAGGGGGGTATAAACAATAAACAGGACTAGCGTGTTAGAGTCTGCCCGACGGGGGGCTCGACCTGCTGTACGAGGGAGGGTTGTAATGAAATTAGTCTCAAATTTTCGCCAGATCTTAATTTATCTACTAGTTGAATACCCCGTTCACGGAACGGGGTACAAAAATTTTCCCCGACAGGCGCCACCCCTCTGGGTATAAATGTCTTTAGTGGGCACCCTGTGTTAGAACCCTTGAAGACCAAGGCTATTCGCCAGATGGCGCTGCGCACCACTTACGGATTTTGTATTTACATTAAGTACTTTCTATCTATCGCTCAGCATGTGATGTTGTGTTCTATGTTCTGTCTTGTGCGTGTTGTGATGTGCTGCTTGTAGAAAATAAAAGATGGCTATATTCAACTGTTGCCTGCTGCTTACTTTCTGACAGGTAAGAGCGTTAATTTATTTTACTAATTGAAATGTATTGTGAACTTTTAGTTTGATCACCCTGTATACATAGCGCACAAATTATTCCCTCCCCCGGACCTTCATCTTTCTTTTTTTCTCTGAAACTGACCCTTCTGAAACAGGAGGTCGTTTCATACGACCAAAGCAATTATAATTTGATTTATTTCTAAAAGATTAATAAAATCCAGAAAATAAAAAACTTCACTAGAAAGAGACAGGTTGTAGTTAAATAAGGGACATTTCACCAGAGGCGTAGCAGAGGTGGGCAGGGAGGTACTGATGCCCTGGGCGCTGCCTTGGGGGTGAAGTCATGGCAATTTTTTAATATGTTTGAAGTCAGAAAAAAAAATTTTCTTCCTCAAATTCTTAAAAATTACTCAAGTTTTTTTAAATTTCAGGAAATCATTCAGATCATTCTATTTACTTTCAAATTTAGTTGTATTCAAGTAAGTGCTTAAAAGGCGAGGCAGAGTATCCCCGCATTAGGTTAGCATCCCTTCTAGATGCTGTAGGGTGATTGATGTCTTTTGGAAATGAATGGCAAAGAGACATCCTTAGCAAATTTCTCGTTCCTTCCCATTTCCAAAAATATAGTGGTCAAGAGTGTGGAACTAACGACTCTATTCATTTTCTGACATCTATTCAATTCCCTCACACCTGTGTTAAATGCTCACTAAGGGTCATTTGAGAACCTTTATCATCGTGGCCCCTTACCGTCTCTTATCTTAATCTCGTTAAGGTACGTCCTCGATTGCATACCTCCTGATATTGCACACCGAGAGAAATGTCATAGGTAATTAGATATGTAGATATAGATTATATCAACAAAAAAGTTTCCATTAAAGAATCATTTTTGGGATTTATTGAATTGCATGCTAAAGATGTAGCTTCAATTGAAAGCGTTATTTCAGAAAAAATTGACCAAATTTCTCTAATTAATTGTAGATCGCAATATTATGATAACGCGTCTGTAATGTCTGGTTATACAGGGTGACCACTTAAATAAGCCCCCCCCCCCTTAACTTAAGAACAACGGAAACTTTAGTCATGAAAGTAGTGTATAGGTATACTAAAACGTCTATGTGCTATGCGATGCGACAACTTACAAGGCCACCTGGTGGCAAACTTCGGAGTTGGCGTTCCTATCTCGAAAACGGTATAAAATAGCGGGAAAATGTCAATTACAAAGTTGTAGAGCGTTATCGATTTAGTACAAAAAGACGCCTTGTACACAATAATGCGAATAACAGAACGCTTTAAATGCACATTTGTTTGCTTGCATTTTCCGAAATTGTGAAGTCGCAAGACATGTACAAAAGGAGAAAATGTTATTTTTCGGACCAAAAATGGTCCCATTATAATTTTTCCTGTGGGAATAGTTCAAACAGCAGGTGTATGGACCTTTCCGCCACCATTGGACTTTCGATGACTATTACTGTTGCTTGTGCTACTGCACCAAGTATTTGCTGAAACGTGTGCAAAGTGAAATTCAAACAAGGGTTTAAATCTGTATTGTGGATGACGGAGAGTACTTTGAAGACCGAAAATAAAGGTATTTTGTGATAACTAATTGTTTTTTCCATTTTTAACCCCTTTCGAGACGTGAGAGTTTCGGAAATCGGGAACAAACAAATGTGCATTTTAAGCGTTCTGTTCTTCGTATTAATGTGCAAAAGGTGTGTGTTGGTGCTAAATCGATAACGCTCTACAACTTTGTAATTGACATTTTCCCGCTATTTTGTACCGTTTCCGAGATAGGAACGCTAACTCCGAAGTTTGCCACCAGGTGGCCTTGTAAGTTGTCTCATCGCAAAGCGCATAAACGTTTTAGCATACCTATACATTATTTTTATGACTAAAGTTTCCGTTGTTCTGAAGTTAAGAGGGGGTGGCCTTTATTTAAGTGGGCACCCTGTATATATGGTGTGCAGCAAAGAATTTTTGAACAAAAAATAGTCCAGCATTATTGTTAATTGTGATAATCATTAATTTGGTAGGAGTTACTGTCGCTAAACAAGATCCTCGAGTTATAACCCTTTTCGGAGTTGTTGAGAGCATTTATCTATTCTTCTCGCGCTCAACATTGCGGTAGGAAGCTCTAAAGAGTGCTTTAAAAAAGACAGTCAAACGCGAATTAGAAAAATTAGTAGATTTAATAAGAAGCATTGTCAAGAGGACATAAATATTACGAAAGACACCAGAAGAGAAGCAATGATTTTGTTACAAAATATAATTAACTTGCTTAACTTTACTCCATTTTTGGCATGAAATTTTGAGAAAAATTGATCGTGTCCAGAAAAGACTGCAAGATCTTCAAATGAATTTCAGGGAGGCGTTTAATCATCTCAACTCCTTAACTACTGAAATAGCAGAAAATCGAGATGATGTGTGTCAAAACGTCATTAAAAAAGCAAAATTAAAATATAATTACGGGGAATTGATATTCAAACCTGTATACGAAGAAGACGAAAAATGCCAGGAGAGCTTGCTAGAAACGCTGGTTTATCTTCGGAGGAGGAAATTGACCGTATCATGAGAAGTGTACTATGCTATTCAACAAGAAATTAAATCTCGCTTCACTCGCCTGAATGATCTCAATTCAAAATTTGGATTTTTGTTGGATGTAAAAAAGTTGTTGGACAATGGACAATGATGTACAAATAAGCTGTAAAAATCTAAACAGATTTTACAATACAGATTTCGATGGGCCGGGACTTTATGCAGATATATGTGACTGCAAAATGTTACTGCGTAATAGGGGAAGATGCTCGCCCAAAAACTCCAATAGAGGTTTTAACATTTATAATTTCATACGGGGAGGATGAGAAGTGCACTTTAGATACTTTTAACAATTTCAGTGTCGATTTCTAGTTGCAAACGCTAGTTCAGCAAATTGAAATTAATTCCCTCTTTTTTACGTGCAAACATGGGGCAAGATCGTCTAAGTGATCTTGCATTTCTTACCATCGAAAGAGACATTTTTGAGAAAATTAATTTTGATGAGGTAATTGATGAATTTTCGACCATAAAGGCTAGAAAAATACATGTTTAATCTAAATCCAATTTCTAATATAATTATAATTATTTGTTTTGTAAAACCCTACATAGCCTCACTTAAATTTTTGTCTTTTTAAAATTAATTATGGCTAATTTAATGTCTTTTTATTAAAATTTGTTTACATTATTGATTTCAAGTAGTTTTTTTAACAATTAAGCAATTAAAATTTGCTTAATTAGTTATATTAAGGAAATCAGTAAAATTTTATTTTAACTATCTTTCCTATATTCCTTATGTATTTAAATAGATTTATGCAACCACTGTTGGGAAATAAATTCTGTAAGATAGGGTTAATTAATAGTAATTCTTTAATTATATTTGTATTTGAAAAAATGTATATTGTTTGTAAATAAATATATATAATGTAAAAAAGCAAATACATAAGAACACCTGCTGTATTATTTATTTTCAGGTGAATTTTATAAGTAAGCAAATATGACTGGGGCGGGGGGGGGGGCACAAAAAATACTATGCCCCGGGCGCCATGTACCCTCGCTACGCCTCTGCATTTCACGAATAATAAAGGATACAATGGCAAGAATTTCCGGACTTTCCAAGATTTGGGAAAAGAAATTGTATAAGATTTGCATTTCAAAATCCATTGCATTTTCTGCATACAAAATTATAGGTCTTGTATCCGTTCGAAAATGTTTTAAGCTATAGGAAAAGCAACATAAAATTTTAGTACCAGTGATTTATTTAACAAAAATAAATATCTCCATATTCCTTTCCCGTGAAATCCGTTAAATCGATATTCAATTTGAATGATTTGATGAACTCGATTCAAATAATCTACTTATTTAATTTTCATTTGTTTCCTTGCATACGTTCATATTATCAAACTGAAAAATCTACCTCGTGACACATAAAATCTTTAAAAGCGGAGTAGAGTCGATTCATTTTGGCGTGATATACCTCAAAGGCGCCGTCTTGCAGGAGGAAAAAGGATGTGATGTAACAGCATAACCTAAGACAAGGTGGGATTACATGCTAAATAACATGCGCAGTTACGTTTGTCATGTAACTACCAGGCGAATACCTGTAGTCGCATGCTACTCACATTTGAGGATTATAAAACTGATTTTTCCAGTGGCGAAGAGACCCGGGGAAAGGGGGGTATAGCCCCAGGCGCAAGTTTTAAGGGGCGCCATGGAGTTAAAACATTACTGTGTTTGTGCGATTTTTTAAAGCAAAGTATGACAAGGATAAATATAATACCTTATTCCGGGTACCGTTAACGCTTTCTAAACCGCTGATGACAAAGGATAAATAAATAAATACATAAAAAAATAATTGTTCCCCGAGCGCCACGTATCCTCGTTACGTTAATGCGTTTATATCACTTTTTCAAGTCAAAAGCGATGAGGGGCGAAAAAATACAATGCCCGGGTGTTGTTTACACAAGCAAAAGCCACTATTAATGACAGGGGAAGGGGGTGAAAAAATTATATTATAACCCAGGCACACTTCGCTGCGCCACTGGAATTTTCATACTCGAAAAAGAGGAGGGTGGGGGTGACTGGCACTTTTGTGTAGTTTTTACACACCTTTATTTAACTTAACTTGTTTCATGTTCGTTATCGATTCATATTAGTTTTGGAAAAAAAATCAATAAATAAAATGAAATTCTTTAATCTTAAACAAACGAACCAGTAAAATTTCTTTTAAATAATTCAAATTAATTCATTCTAAATATCTAATGCAGTTCATGGGGTTTTGACCATCTTTCTGTAATTTTCTTTGTTACTTTATTTGCGAGCCATAAATGGGCTCTAAAGGCTGAATGAGGTTTACTTCATACTAAGAAGTAATACAATCCTATTTTTTTGAAAGAGCAGTCTAAAAGGCTATTGAAACTAGTTCTGTTACCTTTTATAAGGACCTGTGCTGTAGAAAGGGTCTAAGATTTTCTAGCTTAAAAAGAAAGTACTACTTTCTTAAACGCAATTAAATTAAACCTCAGTTTTGCACCCAGTGCCCATGATTTTCTTCCCCCACCTATGTTATACCACACCTTGATGTGCTGTATAGTGTTTGAAAGTTTAAAATACATGTTCTTTATTCAAACTCCTCGCGTTTTAATTTAAACCATACTACGAGGGGGAATAAAAAGGTGTGATTTGAAAGCTTAAATTCAACACGAAGCAATGTATAGGAGATTAATGTTTGTTGTGGAAAGTTAGGCCCACTCATTTCTTTTCTATAAAAATTGTTATTATGAAGAAATTATGACCCCAAGCAATAGATGGTATACAAGATATTATGGCAATAAATCACCTCTTCTTGAAGGGAAGAAAACATGTATAACACAAGTTATGTATTCCACTTTGCAAACTTCCACATCATGCTAATTGACTGCCACACATAAAATTTAACGCAGACCATCCTTATATACACAGTATCAGTCTTAATACATCACTGGTGCAATCAATATTCAAATCTGCAATTCTCCAATAATGAAATTAAACTCTTGCTAGACATCTAAATACGAACCTATGATGCAGAATATACTAAAAATTTGCACTAACAGATAATTTTATGCAAAGCTCTTAAATTTTGAAGTTTTAATTATTTAAATGATCATTAAAATATTAAACACAACTAAAGATAATACTTGCGTGATATTCCAAAAATAAAATAAAAATGATGATGAAATCAATATAAAATTTTCTTTAAGATAAAGGAAAGTTCAGTGGCATAATTAGACGGTATGGAGCCCTTAGCAAATGTTTAGGTTTGATCATTAGAAAATTAAACTCACCATTATCACTAATTTAGAAGAACTTCATTTTTTGAGATGCTTAATCAATCTTTATAAGACTGCTTCCCGATTCTGAAGAATATTATAATTTAGAAACGTAAGAAAATTTGTAATGTAATGAATTTAAGGGAATGAAAAGAATTTAAGTAAAGAATGTAAGGGAATAATTTCTATTTATATTCAGTTCATATGGTATAGGACTAGTGGCGAATCAAGGATTCGGGTCGGGGGGGCTGAGGTTAAAATTTTTGTATCATCCTGACGAATGTGTCAAACCTCATGGCTTATGTAAACCAACACTTTAACTTTACAGACTTTACTCACCTGACAATAAGAATCATAAAGAACACTACAATACTGTCGATAATTTAATAAAAAATACAATGAAATAACTAGCCAAAAAATGTTTTCGACCGCGTCATCGCTACAAGTACGAGTGAAATGACGAGAAAAGTAATAAAATTTTCGAGCGTGTCAAGCCAGAAAGCAATGTTGTCACGTTTTTATTATTTTTTTTTTAAATAACGGTTGTAGTGATTTTAAATAAAATCAAGAATTCTGGTTTAGCTCTAGATTCGCCACTGTGTAGGATAATAGCAGTGTCGATGAGCCTACATAAATTGTAACACCTCTCGGTTGGGCCCCTGGCATTTTGCCAGCTCTGCCACCCTCTAGTTACATCACTGGGAAAGTTCTAACATACAGTTTTGTCATGTTGAAATAACAATGTTTTTTTTTTATATATATATTTATATTTCTATATAGGTACAAATTCTGCTTGACAGATTCAAATTCTGTTATTTCCATGTTTATTTGTTCTATCAATTTCTTCTATTGTGAATTCAATATATTTATTTCATGTTTAGTTTCATTTTAAAGGTAATAATTCACTCTGTTTGATTTAAATGCTTAATGCACATTTTTTTTAATTCTAAAGTACGTACAATTGTTTGTGTAATTTTCTCAGTTAAATTTAAAAGCCTCCATTCCTTAGTTTCTTGTTGTTCTACAAAACACCTGCAAGTAACAGCAGAAAACAGATAACAGCTGCATCCTTTCTTCCCCCCCCCCCTTCAATGCGCGTGTTCGAACCAACAAGTCGGTCACTTTATTATGCGGACGCTGTTGTCCAGCGAAATCCTCTCCAGATGAC
>BGPR01002291.1:100308-118413 GCA_013235015.1 Araneus ventricosus
TAACAAACACTAGTATATAAACCATAATAAAAGTAGAAATCCAAACACAGATACATTACTTTTAAAATATATGTATATTTTATATCAAAGGTGCTTTTTAAAATTTGTACTTAAAATTGAGGTAGTTTGTAGAATAGTCTACATAAAAAAAACTGCATAAGCAAAATTCATTTTCAGTAAAAAAAATTCTTTGGATATATCAAAAACAATAAATTGCGTTACCACATAACAAAAAAAAAGGTTACATAAATAAATATAAAAAATATAATATAGAAATATATAATATAAGATATAATGTAGAAACAAATCAATATAAAAATATCCAAGCACCACAATCACATTAGAAAAACTACTTCAAAGCAGCAAGCTTTTATATCAAATGTATTTTTTTAATTATACATAGAATAGTTTGTATAACAAATTTTCACAAGTAGAAATTACTTTAAGCATATAAGTACTTCTGCTAAAATATCAAAGAAAATATATAACAGAACAATGAAAGAAATTTGTCTCTGACATACATTCAATATAACAGATGTCCAAGTACATCTTTGTAATAGAATACCAGTTATTTCAAAGAAATATTTTAGTATATCAAAAGTTCCTGTTGAAAATTGTTCCTGAACATGATGTAGGTTGTAATGCAACCATTTGGAAGTAGCATTATTACTTTAAAAGTAATGATCACGTATAAATAGTTTAAACGTACAGAGGCATTGATAGAAAGACAAAAATTTCAGAAGCTGAAATTCCAAATTCCAAACATGTGTTTTAAATCAAAGACCTAAAATATACAGACAAAATTTTAGGTTTCATAAAAATAAAAGTAATACAATTTTAATGGAAATATATTTGTATATTTGAATGGGCTTACAGATTTTAAATAATAAAGAAGGGAGAACAACTGAGTCATGCTCACTCTTCATACACAATTACATCACAAAAAAATTCGGTATGTAATCCCACATGTTTTTAAACCCTTTGACTATGATACCAATGCATCATACATACTGTGAATTATTCTTAATAAATTTATAAGCTAATTTATTAAAATTCTATACTAATTTATATGCTAAAATTAAGTGATCCATAGATGTTATACTTTGATATAAAAATTTATAAGGAATCCATATACATCTTGAGTGTTTAATGGACCCTTAACTAAACAAGTATGACAAAATATTCCCAAAACAGGAAGTGCCCTCTAATTAGATAGTAGAGAAAAGAAAAGATTGAAGGGATTAATAAGCATGAAAAAAAAAAGAAACAATTGTGTTGAGAATTAGAAATGCTCCTTCCTTTATTTGGACTAATAGCCAAGTTACATTTTTCAAATTATAATTATTACTTTTATATTTTCTGTGAGTAGCAGCAAGGTAAAATTTCACAATCAACCAGATGGAAATTTTAGTCAATAACCATGGTTTATTTCATAAACTAACTTAGCCTGGAATAAGGAAGCCCTTTGTACAAGTTTCTTAAATTTTGCTCATAAGAACTGAATTATGCAAGGAACTGAAAATTCTTGGTAATTCACGTTAGCAATTTTCCCCCCACAGATTAGAGTTTCATTTTAAAGCAGGAATATTTTAGATAGTGAAAGGAAAGCGAAAAAAACTACCAATTTAAGGTGTTTATATCTAACCAAAGTTGAAGAGCGTATGTATTAAAAACAGCAAAATATAATTGTTATTTTTTAATTGAATTACATGCATATCAACACAGAAAATTTTTTTAAATAAATACAATTTCTCACATTTAAAAATTCAATTTGACTATTCAAATCTGTATACGTTTTCAGTTAAAAAAAAATAAGAAGTTACATAATTATCTAGTGATAAGTTTCATTCTCAACTTTAAAAAAAAAAATCATCCTTAAATCCCCGTTAGAAAAACTTCTGGGGTTTTTTAAAAATTTTAATTAAACGTAAAATTAAATTAGGAAAAAATGGAATATTTTAGCAATTGTTCATGAATAACTTCCAAAACAATTACCCCGAAAACAGTTTTGACACGTTTTAAAATGTAGAAAATGATCTTTCCAATAATATTAGCTTGAATGTCATGTAATTTTTTTTTAATTGCAGAAAACTCTTTCTAATAACATAATCTAAAATATCAAGAGATTGTTTGCCTGATTTTATCAATGATTTTATTACCTCAAATTAAATATCAAATCAATCTTTCAACAGAATCCAACACAACAAATATAACAGTATATTAAAACATAGGGGGAATCTTTCTTTTTTTGCAATATGTTTTCTGTTACATATCTATTTTTATATGCTTTCTGATTGCATAAAATTATCTTTTAAATATCTCTCTTTAATTCAGGCTCAAGTTAAATGAATTATCCTATTTCCTTTCCTTTTAAATTTCCTAGGCCATATTTACTTCAAATTAAAATTCATTTTCAACTGTTTCCTTAATACCACATGAAGTTCAAATGAAATATTGCACTCATGCCATATATTTTTTTAATTTATTTGAATTTTATTTGTTTTTTTTAAAGTTTATTTGATTCAATAGTTTTAATTTGAAAGAATTTCACCGGAAAGCTTTAATTGCTAACGAAAAATACAGTAATAAGCATTTAGATTTCACTGAATTATCACTACTAATAAGGTGGGGGAACCATCTGGTTGATGCAAGCAAATTATGTAAAATAAAAGTTGAAGGCAATTAAAATCTTTTTAACTAAAAACAATATCATTCAGTTACTAAGTGGACACTTTCAACTAAGTAAAAGAAATAAATAACATATTTTAAAAACCAGTTCAAGAAATGTCAGAATTATATTTCACAATTTAATAAATGTTAAAACAGTGATGCATTGAAGGTGCAGAAACTCAACAATTTGGGTACAGGGTAGCAATGCATTTCAAATGCGAAAATACATTTGAAACAGGTTTTAATTATTGTTGTATGAAGTAGTATGTAAAAGTAGTAAATATTTAATAACAAATAATTACTAAAAGAAATTAATTCAAGTGTAACTTGTGTTTATTGCTTTGATAAAAAAAAAACAAGTGCATGACGAGTGACAGTCATCAAGCGGTTAAGATACAAGGTTCACTACTAAGAGGTAAAAAAAAGTTAAAATTTGCTGATCTTTTAAATCAGTACACTACTAACAATTTGTTTTTGAAAACTAAAACTCTGTTTTTTCACTTCACTCATTTAAGCGAACACAAAATTCAATCTTGTTGCCACTTTTTGCGCACTAGCACCATTACACTGTAGATTTCTCACAGCCTCCTTAAAATCAACTGAATTTTTACACAATTTAAAATAAAATTTGAAAAATTACTCCTTTCACAAAACTGCAAATAACATCGCACAAAATCAGCTAAAAACAATTGTAATTTTTTTAAGATTTAGAGAATACACCATAAAACAAGTCACAAGTTTATTTCACTATAATTTCAGTCTTTGTGGTTTTTTTTAATAATTTTCTAATAATATTCACTTCATTTTAGTAAATTGATATCAACTGCCCAGTAACTGGACATTTAATGTCACGGAGATATGGAAATGCAAGATAAAATGACAATGGTAAAGTAGGTATTTTCCCTAATGACCAATATTAAATTAAGAAAACGAAACAATTAAAAATATAATTAGGTACTCTTCATTGCAAATATCCAAATACTCATAAAAAAAAGTTGGAAATTTGCTGAACTAGTTGGGTTAGAACAATGCACAGTGTTGATAATTTTAATCCACAAAAACATTGCCAAAAACAAGATATAAATAAAATGTTTTTACCTTTTCTTAATAGATCCATTTCATCAACTTCATTTGAAGAACAGAGTTACCCCAGATGAATCTTTGGATATGTTGTACTGAAACATTATATCAGAGAAAAAAATGCAACATTGTTCAGATTGCTTGATCGAACCATTTTGCCTTAAAGCCTCTAATCTTAAAAATGATGTGTTCATATTTTTTCTTTATCTATTGCAAATACGAAGATATACATAAAAATAAAACTGAAGTCGGATCTCTTCAGCAACTTTTGCTTTGTTTGTCCAATTATCCGAATATTTTTTAAAAACTGAAATGAAACAAATATAAGTTTTGGTTCAGCTTGAAAACTGCAATCCTATTGAAAATGTTTGTAATATGAATAAATTAATATAAATTTTTGTGAAACGAATTTAAAATCAGCTGACATTACGTATCTCATGCTAATCTAAATCGCAAATAAAAAGTCAAATCAAGCAAACAAGAATATATTTAAAAAATGCCAAAATCATACGATATCAATTAGACAATAGTAACCCATTTTCCTATGCCAAAACCTATATAAATCCACTTACTTTCCTGCCCCAAACCAATTTCTTTAAAAAGTTGAGGAAATCTCCTCAAAACAAATTCGATTTCTTTTCTATTAGCAGTTGGAGTGTTAATTTTTAAGTAGGAATAGATGCTATCTAAATTAAGCCCAGATTGATGCTCATATAAAAGAAACGAAATTGAGCACATAATTCGATCTTCATTCCGACGATCATAATCTGGATTATATCCAAAAGCAGCCTCAACAGGATTTTCTTGCGTTTGTGACATTTGATCCTTTTTTCGTGGTTCCTCCAATTGTAATTTTAAATCTGAAATTTCATTTTCATATTCTTTACATTTTGCTTCTATAACTTTTTTTGCTTCACGAATCTCATTTGTTTTTGAAGTTAAACTATTTATCATCCGATTTAAAATTAACTTTAATTTATAAGCATCATTTTTAATATCAGTTGATTCCTCTTCAACTGCATTGCTTGTACTTTGCCCGAGATCAAATAAATCTTTTTTCATAATTTGGATATTCTTTCTTTGAATGGGAGTAAAACTTTCCCAGATGTCTTGCTTTTCTATTGCTTTGAAAGCATTCTTAATTTTATTCAGATCATACTGAATTTTTTCATATCCTAAATTTTTCTCAGCCTTTTGAACTTCCTCTAAACATTCTTTTTGCTCCTCTTTCAGTTTCTTAACGTAATCATGACATAATTTAATCAAAGAAAAAAATAATGTAACATTATTTTCGTTGCATTCTCCTTGCTCCATCCAGGCAATTAAAACCTGTTGTGCCTCTCTATGACTTTCCTCATTATTTAACCTCTCGGCTAAAATTTCAGCTTCTTTTTTAGAAAATGGAGGAATAACACCATAATCATTCAGTTTTGCAATATAAAAAGGATTACTTGCCTCACTAGCTTTATCCATTCTTTTTCAGTTCCTCTTTCTGTAATGTGACTAGAAATCGGATCACTGGCAAAGCAATTTCCTTTCGAATAAGATGCAATTTAAGTATTTTAATTCTGTGCTACACTGAACAGAAGATTTACACAAAAACGTAAACCTTCCAAGCTTCGAAACTGAAAATCTAACCTAACCTCTGCTCGGTTCCGATATTTATACCATCTGATGCCAACCGCATCATTTGTTCTGGTTTGTTATCAAGATTTATCTGTCATTCCTGCAAATCGGTCTTACCTCTAATGATTCATTTCATCACAGCTCAATCGACAAATGCGATGCAACTTGGCCATTTTTGTAATTAATCTCGCATTCTCACTCCAACAGCCATCTTTTTAATTGTATTTTTCTTAATAATTAGAAAAGTAGAAATGCTTACAAAATATCTAATGAACGAATTTTGTTTTGTTCATTTGGACGAGTTTTCTGGTTTGTTTACTACAGTAAAAACCTTGACTTTATGTTAGACTTCCGCTTTGAAGATGCATTGAGTTAGCATTACACCGGAATTACATAGTTCAGGCATTTTAATGTAAAAAAAATCAGAAAACTCGTCCATACATCAAAAGATGAAGTATACAGATAGGAGCGAATGGGGGACTCCTCCGAGAAGACCGGACATGAACCTTTTTTAAAAATGCGACTGGTGACATAGAACCTGTATGGCGAGTGTTGGCTGCAAAAGCTCTGAGCATTGAGTGTGGATCTGCCATTTTGATTGCATCAGTTCTGCGTATTGTTGTTGTCATGTGCTGCTGAATTTGGAAAAGAATATGGGGGGGATTACAGCCTTTGTTGCTTCAAATCCCGTAACCCCTCTTAATTCAAAGAATACGAAGGCCTTTCTCGGAGGGTGCCATTTTTTTTTTCTCTTGACCGAATCAGATCGGCAATAATTTAGCCCGTCTTTTGATGGCAATTTTCATCTCTTTTTTTTTTATTACGGATTGCGAAGAACTTTGGAATGAATAGGGGATAATAGCCTTTGTTGCTGAAAATCCTAAAAAAAACCCAATCAAATGAAATGCTGAGTTTGTGATTGAAAGGGCCAAACCTAAGTGTACGGTACGGCGACAAACTTGAATTTTTTGTTGGCGATTTCATGAATAAGTATTTTGGGGACTTATTAATCACCAAATTGTGTGATATCGAATTTAAGAGCCTTCCTGGTATCAAGATAGAAAGCTTACAGAAGAAATTATCATCCTTGGATATTGCTTTTTTTTTATTATTTCATTTTGGTTCGTATTGAACAAGGTAAATTCCCTATTCCAAATTTGTGTTTTGAACTGTTAGAACTAATGAAAAAGTGTAGACTGTTATGTCCAGTAATTTTGAAACAGTCTTAAAATTTCAGAATGCCACCAGGTAATGAATTCTTCAGTTTCTGAAAAAATTGAACCGATTGTCCCTTGTTTAAAAATTCATCCAAATCAAAAATTAATTCCTCAGACTGATTTTTTTAAAAACTAATAATAAACATACAAAATAAAATACTCGGAAAAAGAAAATTAGAGGATAATGTGAATGATCCTAACTTTCAGCCTAGAAAGAAATACAAAATTTGTAAGAATAAGTCGTGTAGTGTTTTCCTGAAATATTCTAGTAAACGTATAGAGAAAGTAGGGATTTATAATTTAAAGTATGAAGCAGGGTTGTCGATTTTTTCAAAAAAAATCGATTTATTTGATTTAAATCAAGATTTTTTTTATTTTAATGATTTTTTTAAATCTATAAATATATTTAACATTTGTATATCAGACAATGAGCCCTACAGTCATAGAATTATATATATATATAACAACATACTGGTCATTAAGCTGTACTTTCTTTAAAAAACATAAATTTAAAAAAATTAATTCAAACATGTAACAACTATTTAAAAAATATTTGTAAGTGCACATACACACACACAAACATAGCCTTTTATAAGTATAGATCATAGTTTAAGAGATTGCACTATGTAGATATTTGTATTTCTTTTGGAACATTTATTTGTATTACTTAATTATCTTGCATTTGAACATTATTGTAATATAAACACTTTGTTGTCCCCAAAACTATTTAGTTTTCTCCAATAAAATGAAACTCGCTGCATTTTACTATGTTCTTTCTTTGTGATCATGATCCTTTCACAATATTTATTTTATTTTATAAAAAGGAGCATCTCATACTTTGCATTTTATTGTGTTAGAGATTTATTTAAAATTTAATTTGGTTTGTTCTCAATAATAAAGATAGGGAAGTATTCTAGTTACACCAATTCAATGAAATATTTTGGTTTATGTTCAATAAATCCTTTGAATATAAATTTAAAAAATATTTTAAAATTACTATTTAAAGATACATGAACAATTTTATTTCATTAAAGCAGATTAAATTGATATTTAAATCGGTGATTTTTTTAAAAAAATCAGTTGATTTAAATATTTTAATCAACTGATTTAAATCGCCGCAACCCTGGTATGAAGATTTAAAAAGTTTAGATCTTTTTTACCTGAAGATGAGATGAGATTTCAATCTGATTGGTTCATTTTTCTCAAACATGTGACTTGTAAAAAAATTAAATGCATGATCATGTATTGTATACTCACAACTGTTAAGGTTTTTGTTAAGGAATAAGTATTTGCAGTTTTTCATCTTGAAGCTCTCAGAATTAAATGATTAATCTAAAACTGATTACCCTTAGGGTTTATTAGATAAGCTTTCTTTTTATTCTGATTTCATATCAAAAGTAATTATTTTTAAGATTAAATGGGTGGTGGCCAAAACTGGCACTTTAAATTTACTATATGTGCTAGTTTTGGCCACATACTTCATTATTGTGTTTTTAACCATTACATAAATCGGGGATGAGATTCTTCCACTTTTTGGTGAATTTCCGCTTTTTTGTTATTTTGGAGAAATTCTTTTTTCCCCCCTCAAAATTCCTTTTTTTTTTTTTTTTTTTTTTTTTTGCGTATTTTTCCCCCTGCAAAAATTAGCCTCGGTGCTTACTATGATGCTAGTCGATACCTATACGCTGGGAGTCACCCCCGGGGACAGTGACCACCCTTAACGCCAAGCCCAAGGAGTGACGCCTTCGCTTGATCCATATCAGTCTAACCACAAAAGTGGCTAGGTACCAGCCGATTGATACACTGGGGACTACAGTGCACCACCCGTCTAATGGGTCGCCACGCACGGCCAACACGTGGGAGTATATTGCCGTCCATGAGAAGCAGGAAGCAAACAGAGCGGCGACAGCTTCTCATGGACAGCTCCCTCGCCTACCCTCGAGGGAAGGAAGGAAAAAGCAAAAACATAAGGGGAGGAAAAACTAGAAAGGAGAGCAGTCACTAGGGTACCTCGGGGTCGTGAAGCCCGTCACACCTGGAGAAGATGTGCCCCTGAGGGGCAAGACTGTTTGATATGAAGTTATAGAATTTTGAACAAATATACTTTTGATGGTGGAAATGTGCACCTTGGAGTGGTTCTTTTAAAACTTCAATTTACTAAATAATTAATTAAAAGTTTGACATTTTCCCATAATAACTCCAAAAAATGTATTATTGCATAACATGAATTTTAAGCCATCCTAAAAATTGTTTTAAAAATATCTTTTCAATTATATAATTTTAGTATTGCAATTTTTTCTATAATTTTAACAAATTTTTAAAAATATGTTCAAATGAGATTTGCAATATTTTTCATTGTTGAAATGAATAAAATCAAATCTAGTTCATTTTACATAAAATCTTTCAATCATATGTTTTTCCACTGTAAAAAGGATAATAATTTACCTGATACTTATTTTAGTCAAGTCAGTACTTAAACTATGAAAAGACAGCAAGTTCTTTTCGATGTTAGATTTTTTCTTCCTCTCTCCCTGAATCTTAAGCCTAAGATACTTTTCATATCAAGATGAGAGGCGTCGTTTAATTTATTTTACGAGTACATAAACTATTCAGATGGTTGGCATAATTTTCTATGGCTATGGATATAGATGTGTATGTCATGAGAAAAATGGTAATTTTTCAAATTTTAAGAATAAAAATATTTTTTGCTATTTAATTCTGCTATTCGTGTGTTACAATTAGAGGTTACTTATGTACTTTCTAGTCAACTAAATAATGCTAAGTAATGTAAAATAACCAATAGTAACTTTAATGGTTAAAAAGTGTTAATATATTATCTTTTGCTAAGTATGTTTTTAGATTTTTTATAGCTTATTGACATCATAAGTTTTTTTAAAATTTTTCCTTCCTTTGACCATGTTATTATGAGCATATAATAGTTTAAGTTTGAAATCTGCAATGCATTACATTTTGAATTAAATGAATTATTCAGATGACTGCTAATCATTCAAGACTTCTATATTTTCTAGATATGTTTAGATGTGCACTTAATAGGAAAATGGTAATTTTGTTTATTTTTAAAGTAAAAATATTCCTAAAGATTTTATTCATTTATGTGTTATAATGTAGTTAAATACATAATTTATAATGGCTAAACAATTTATAATTATTGTAATTTAAATTGGATTTATCCATGATTGAAACAAAAAATAATCTTTATTAAACATCATTTTCTGAAGTCATTCTGCTCGATTCTTTTTTAAAAAGTTGAATGTAAAGTCTTGAACCAACTTCATTAGAACCAAAACATTCAGAACATTTTCTGTTTTTGCATCACAATTTATATCAAATACTAATGCATTTTCCAGGCACAGTTATCTTTTGTATTTTCACCTTCATTTCTTGGACTCTTCTGTAGCAATAAATGCTTTCAGTTTACCATAAATGAAAGTAGATACATAACAAGATTAAAGTTGATAAACATAACTAAATTAATGTTTATATGATAGGTGAGCCAGCTGGTCGTAAAATAATACATGGAAGATTTCTTTTTTTTATGAAGAATAGGATCAACAGACCTTGGTTTTTAATTGCAGGTCTAAGAAAAGTTGAGTTCAAAACGAAGAATCATTTACAGTATATTAACTAAAAGCCAATTAATAGACCTCCTAAGCAAACACTAAGGGACTGCAAACCTATTATTACTAAGTCTCTGAAAGTGTAGATATTTTCATGTTACTGGATATCACATTTTTTTTCAACTCATTTTATGCAGGCTTTGTTTAGTGAATAGGGTTTAGGGATTTTGCCCTTCCCCCCTATTAAAATTTATTCTTTATGCATTAGTAAAAATTCAATAAACCAAAAGCAATTACACTTTTAAGTGCATACTTCCACTGTTTTTCCACTTAAAGTTTTATTTGTATTGAGACAAAATAGGCTGTTGTCATATTTATGTTCCAAAATCAGCAATTAGTAAATTAATCATTGCAAAACAGCATTTCAAAGAAACTAAGATTTCTGTTGTGAAATAGTCATTTTCTTTTAAAATATAACAATTATATGCAGTTTTCCCATTAGAATGCATTTATATAATTTTTGGATCTGCCAGAATATGCTTTGTTAAGAAATCAAATTGGTGTTTTTATATTTGTCAAGAATGTTTTATTTGTTCTTTAATAATGATGAAATGTTTAGAAAAATTCGTCTGAACAATTGAAAGAAATGTTTGATGTGTTCAACAAAAACTTAAGTACAGAACCTAATTCTAAGAAGATGGTTACTGGGGCGCCTAGCCCCCCGAAGGGGGTCTTAATCCCCGATCCGGCTGCGTTTTGCGAAGACTTGGCTTTGCTATGCATTGACCTGGATTGGATGGAAGAGAGAGCAGAGAGACGACTGGCAAGCGTCAGAGGCAGGTGGGAAATGGCACTTTCAACAACAAAGATTATATAGCCAGATTGAGTCCCAGTGCTATGCACTTTTACTCTATTTGAACAAACATTGATTGCCTAAGACGAGGAGGTGTTCGTATTTGAAGCTAGGCGAGGAACCAATCATGGAGAGTTCTAGGTGGTGGGTGGAGCTATGGTCAGTTGCTGGAACCAGGAACAGTCAGAGGCACTTTTTAATTAATAAGTTGGGTAAGAAGATTTAATTTCTCGAATTTGGATTTATTTAAACGTTTACTGATTTCTAAAAGGTTAGGAAATTCATTTAAGGCATCTTTAACAATTTTGAGGGCGTTTCTGATCTCTTTAAGATCGCCTAAGTCGTGGTTTATCGATTGAGCAGCTGGTTCAGTTATCTTTTCAGGATAAGTTGGGGGAGTTTGTGCAGTCAGATTAGTTTTGAGTTTTTGTGCGTAGGTTGATTTAGGGTAAGAGTTGTTTATTTTAGGGAATTTAGGGCAACCACGCCAAGAGGCGAGGTGTCCTTCTCCATTACAATTAATGCAGATGGGATTTTCGATTAAAGTTTTTATGTGGCATTCCCTAGTTTCATGCCTACCGGCACATTTATGCATTTGGGGTAACACTCGCAATTTTTGGCGCTATGATGAAATCCTGAGCATTTAAAACAAATAGTTGCGCGGTTTTTCTTCCTGTAGGTTTCGACTTTAAGATGATTTATGGTTTTTATGTTGTAGATATTTTGATGATTTCGAGTTTTAATTACATCTACTAGAAAATATGGGTATGGGGTTTTGAGTCGATAGTTTTTTAACTAGTTTATCCTAAGGATTTTAAATCCTTTCCCTTCAAGAATATTTTTGAGCTCTTCTTTATCTTGATCTATTGGCAGATATTTGACTATTTTTAGGGGTCTGTCTTCGGTAGATTCAGAAAGAATAAATTCTTTACCATTTTTCTTTAGAAGATCAATGATTCCTTCGCGATTTTCAGGGGTGTTTGTCTTTATGCTGATGAATCCTTTTATTAATTTATTTTCAGTTTCAGGGTATAACCTGTTTTACAACATTTGCATATAGTTAGAATCCAAATTTCATGTTAATAGCGATTTGAGGTTTACTTTCATCTAAAATTAGAGAGCTCTCGTTGAATTTATTAGAAGTTTTAATGTAGGATTTAGCTACATCTATTTGATTCTGCGGCCTTTTGTGAAAACCATTTTAAAATCGAAACCAGAATCAATTACTGACCGCTCCCATCTCGTCGTAGCATCAATTGCTGGTCATGCTTCTGCATGGCTCCTTGAATCGTCTTGGCTTAATAGAACTTGTCTCCTTCATCCTTGTCTTTGTAAATCCAGCACGTTCGTACGACTATCCATATGCGGAGGTTGCCGGTTGTGCTTCCAGGCACCGACTAATTTTCCTGATAGTTATTGTAGCCAACCCCCATGTAATGATCAATAGTCAACTCTTGGTAGGCCAGTGTCATAGCGCGTTATTGTTTACTGTTGTCCTTAATCCAAGATTCCAGTGTAGCTAATTATGGAATAATCCCGAGAATTGAACATGGGGTGGTTGATTAGTGTTGCCTAGGAGCTATTGTGTGAACTTTGGGCAAACTCCGAGCGTCTCGGACATGACTGAGAGTTTACCATAAAGATAATTCATGCATAGCTTTTGCCTTTATAAAGGTGATTTTTGCCTTTTGCACACTATCATACACAGAAGAAGCAGTCTCAATAATACTGATAATGAATTTATATATAAATCTTTACTACTATTACATTCTTATACTGCCGCTACTGTGAAGTTTAATTCATAGGTTAAGTGCACCGATGATAGGAGTGTAAGTGTGAGGGTTGCTTTTCAGAAATTTTCCAATAAACTGGAACCTGTTTCTACTGTAGCATTGTAATCCTTGTAATTTTCAAATATATTTTTTTATAATATTGATTATTAGGGTGCAGGGGTGAGAGACCAGAAAGATTTCTTAAAAGGCACCCACATCCATGAAAAAAAAAAAGTTAAGTTTGAAATATTCTATAGTATGCATATATGTATTCATTAGAATTTCTAATCATCAAAAATTTGTATCATTATAGTTCATATTTGGCAAGCATTACAAAAATCGGATAAATTTTAAACAATTTTATTAAAGAAAAAATATCTCCAATTAAGCTAAGTATGTTATATTTATTTATAAACTACACAACATAAATACTTATAATTCAGTATTCAAAATAAATTTTACTTAAAGTCAATGAAAAGTTGAAGTACATAAGAAAAAAAGCATATTATCTCAAATACAGAAAATTTAACTAAATTCTAAGGTTAAAATATCTCTTTCCCTCTAATTAAAAAAGAAAAAATTTCTGCAATAATTTTATTAAAAGCTCATAATCTTTAAATAATAAAAAAGATTAGATTGATCTATTAGAGCACTCCAATGGGCATGTGTTGTACTCAACTTATTTGGCCTACTCTGGAGACCTAGAAATTGATTTTTTAATTAACTCTGAACACTTAAAATTGAGTAGAATGGGGATAATCTTTACAGTAAACTTTTGAAAGGGGATTTTTTTTTTAAAAAAAACCAAGCAATATTACTTTAAAAAATTTCTGAGATACTAATTATCTGTAATATAATTTTTTTTTTAAAGTCAGTAACTTAATTTCAACAATACTTTAATTATGCAATTATACCGTTATTCTACGTTTTCATGATTTTCGTGTTCTTAGTAAAAGCTTAGGAATAGAAATTTGCCTTATCTCATATTCTAGTATTAAACGTCATTTTTGAATTTGCTTTATTATTTTATTTCATTACAGTTGGTGGAATCAAAAAACAAAATTCTTTCCATGAAAATATTATGTAGATGAAATACATCTAGTGAAGTTGAATTGATTTACATTCATGTCGTTTGGCTGCTGTTCACTTTATACACTCATAAAATTGTCCTACTTGATTTCTATCTGAATCAATCACACTTTACTTAGAGGATTAAGAAAATCAAGAAACAGCACCATGCAAGACAACTGGTTCTTGGATATTACTGGACAACCATATCATTAGAAATTGTCAAATGAATGAACACCACATGTAAGGAGCTACTAAAATTTCAATCTCTCTAAAAAAAACTCTAAAACTTTAGAGAATTAACTGACATTATAGGGAATACAAATTCTGATAGAAGATTTAATTACATAACACTTTGATCTACATTCCCAGCAAACAAGCTGGTTTGCAAAGGAATCAGTCAACTATTAGTACACGATAAACAATATTTGAAATAGCTAAGCAACTAACTGAGAAAAACAATAAAACTGAGATCAAATACTTTGATTCGACCCTTTCCAAATATTTATATTAATACACTGGGTTAGATTAATTTATTTTCAAAACATATATACACTACAATAGTAAAACCAGCGGCAGTGACCTCCCCGAAACTTTCTCGCATACAACCAGTAATGTGGGGTGGGTAAACACCCAGTTGGTAGGTTAATATTTTTGGGGTATTTACCCAAGGCCTGGTTATTTTGAAAAAAAAATTATGAATAGTGATTTACAATGAAACATATAAAATTTATGAATTCCCAAAAACTTAATATTTTGCAAAAAAATTGCGTATGTTCGCAATTTTTACGCGCGCTGAGGTACCACAATTTTATTTAACGCTTTTGAGTACGAAATCTTACTATAGATATCGCACAACATTTCACTACACCTCTGGTTAATCATAGGAGTCCATCTGGAGAATGTCAAAACGAAGTTTCGTTTTGGGGATTGCCATAATTTCCGAAGCGCATGTTTGCGGTTCGCTACAATTTCCGCCAAGGTCAAACGCCAACCATACTCACTAGAGTAAAATAAGCGAAACGCTGGCCAACACACAGCCGTAATGTGCATTTTGAACTAAATATGCAATTTGAACACCTGTTTTTTAACTAATTGAGATGAATATTGGGCACAGATCTATAATTGTTAGCATCCGCGATATCAAGTTTTATTTATCTAAGTCAAAGGGCTTATGAGATACAAGTATGCGATTATACAGACCGACAGACAGTCAACCCGTTGACGGATTTGGCCCAAAATTTTATACGGACCTACATTCATGACGATAAAACTGTGTACCACATTTTATCCATCTAGCTATTCAAATTTTTGAGTTATGGTGTTCACATGACTTCGGACATACAGACAGACTTCCCGTTGATGGATTTTGTCCAAAATTTGATAGAAAGCTACAAATTATGTTTAAAGACCACGTACCAAATTTCATCCCCGTAGCTCTAATAGTTTTTGAGTTATCGTGTTCACAGACAGACAGACATAATTCCAAAATTGTGTTTATCAGACTCAGGGTGGTCTAAAACGAGGAGATTCGTCAAAATCTCAAGTTCGAATTTTTTGACGATTACAATACTTTCTCTTTGTATACTTCCTATATGAGAAAGTAAAAAGGTACACATCTTAAAAGCATATTGTAGGTCCTTGAACACAAAAAAATGTTTGCTATTGATGTCCAGAATGAACATGCAAAAACAAACATCATCTAGTTTTAATTTCTCTTCCTGCTACCATGCAGTTTCTTCATTGTAGACAGAGTTGATTAAGAAGCTGCATTATGACTAGCACATTTTCAAGATTCTTCCTGAAAAAAAATCTAACTAACATGAACTACACATGTATAAAATAAGAAAATCCCTACATGCATTTCCATCCCCATTTTGTTGTATCACAACTATAATATCATACAACCAACCTTTCTGAAGAGTTGGCGAGACAGAATAAAGCAATTTTTTTCCCCCTCAACTGTTATAAACAAATCCAATGACTTTAACATATATAATTAGTAATCCCTATATTATCAGAAAGACTATTAATATCTACACTTTTAAAATTGGAATTTTTATTATTCCCTACTTCTACCAATTCAAAACCATGTTTGCCTTCACAAAATTCATGGATAGGTGCATTATTGAGCAAAATACGATATCCATATTTACAAAATGATTGAGTACTGACATCCTGTTTATAATTTAATTGAAAGACTAGCTGATGAGCATAGTAACAAACAAAAAGGCCACAATTTATAGTATCTTGCTGAAGGATATGGTCAGGTAAAATAATTCTCCATTCACTGATTGTATTAGCATTCAAGCTTGTAATTAAATTTTTAATAAAAGGTACATAATCAATATGTAGTTCTTTACTTTTACTTTGAGGACCAAGAAAGCTAATACTTTTATTTATGTGTGTCAGCAATTAAAACCCAGTGCTGATTTAAACAAATAGGCAAAAATATTAAACACCCTTTAAAAAATTTACTGTCTAAAGTTTCCCCACGAAATAACTGAGACACTGAAGAATCAATAAAACTTATTGTTGTTTACAATGCGCACAGTTTGTACAGGAAAACAACAATAACATCATACAACCAACCACATACAAAATCTAAAAATTTTGATTTTATAAGTAGTAAGGTAGATGCTCCAGTTTTGGCCACCTTAAGAGAAAATTTGAAATGGAAATTTCACAGTGAATGACTCCTTAAAGCATATTAAATCATACTTATACTATTCTTTAGCAAATTTTGTTGGCTTTCTGCTAGTTATAAAATTTTTCTGCAGAATATTTTAGATTTAGAGTTATGAATTTTTAAATAAATTAACCCCATTTGCACCAGTTTTGGCCACACTAATATTATTTACAGACATTTTAATGAATTTTAAGAAAAAATAAATCATTTTTATGCAATATATATTTTAGTACATTATTTTCTGTTATTTTAAATGTGATATTTTTGATGAATTTATAAAGATATGTAAGTCATCTAGTGCAGGGGTTCTCAACCTGTGAATACGTGTACCCTAGAGTACTGTGAAGACCAGTTGAAGTACGCTGAAATCAAATTCGGTAATGGCGGACCAAGAAAATATAAAGGATTAAAAATTTACAGCATTTTGTTTTTTCCTTTTCTCTGTGGTTTCCTAAGTTATTTGAAAACTAAAGTGAAAGTTCTGCTAGTCTAACCTACATCTAAATAAGAAAAAGGAGCAAAAGAAAACTTGGTAAATAGTTGATATTTTGTCTTCACGCCGATTATGCATGAATCATCACTGGTGCTAAGATGTGTGTATCTTTTATTTTTGTTCTTCTAGTTAAGGCTTACCGAGAACAATCGGAATCTCTCTAAGATTTTTTGTTTTTTCGTTTTTATTAAAGTATAAAATAAGCAGACATCATTAAATTTGCGATTGGGATGCATAATGAATAACGACTGTTCTTATTAATCAAAGCTTTGAGCTTTATGGGTGCTCAAATTCTATTGGTTTTGTGGCACAAAACTGGTATTTTGTAGGCTGTCGTGCTCAATTTGAGTGCTTATCTTTAGAGTGACTTCAGTTGATTTATTTGATTTCTCAAATCGACAAGTGGTTGAAAACTGGAGACATCAGGCAGAAATTGAACCACCGATTTGGCGGCTATGGAGATAACTGTATCACAAGATGATAATCATGAAGGGCAAACCGACTAATTGGCCTATTCAAGTAAAATAAAATTGATTTTTAAAAATAAACTCAAAATATCAGTGCATCTCCAAGAGAAAATATTCTGACGATGAAGATTGTCAAAACCACTCCCTTTGTTTGTGGAGAGAATAAAATGGCACATGAAAACATCTTTACTAATGCCATTTTAGCACTAATTCAGCTAACACCGATTGTTCAAATCTTTTTGTGGGGACATGGGCAGCCTACATATTACGTTACTTTTTTACTTTGAAAGCGAGATGGTAGGAAACAGAACATACTCATAAGATTGTTTGAACTGAGACAGAATAAGTTCATATGTTCTTTAAAGACCCCCTTTTACGTTGAGCTCTAAATTTTGAAAATTGAGATGGTTGCAGCAGCTAGTCTTATCTTGACATTTTTCAGAAATAAGACTTAGATTTATGAGGATTACAGAACCATTTCCATAACCATTTTTAAGGTAACCTTAACAAAATTGAGTCTATGATTAAGAAGCTGAATTTTTTGGGAATCTGTATTTAAAAATGATACAAGTCTTTTTTGAGACACTTCACG
>BGPR01002291.1:120148-177114 GCA_013235015.1 Araneus ventricosus
AGCTACAGGTCCTAATGTTGAGAACAAAAAGTGGTGACTTGTACATTGTAACCCTGAGGATGCTGTAACTTATAATACTACACTGTACAGTAATACATTTCAGTAAAATTTTATCTTTTTTACTTAATTTCAAATAATTAGATTTAGTAATAATTAATTAATACTAAAATTAATAATTAGATTTTTGTTAACTTGATATAGGTAGGTTTTTAATGAAGAAATTATAACTAAACAATTACTAATTTTCATTTAATTACAAATTTAAACTTCAGAATATATTTTCTCGGATATTTTTTGTGCAGTCCTAATTCTTATTTATAAAAATTTACTCAAATGCAGTTGAATAATAAAAAAATAAATCATGAAGTAACTCGCAAAGAAATTTTCTACACTGGAAAAATGTTAAAAGCCCTATTTCTATCATCCCTGGAATTGCACTCTTTTTCAGTAGCCTCTTCTTTTTAATCCATGTGGTAAAAATAGGACTTGTTACTGCATATGCGTAACAGTAGGAAATCAGAACTAGTCTAAAATCCAGTCCTTCAAAAAGTCTTCTCCCTCTCCAAAGAAAGGTTTTTACTGCTGTTTTACCTTTTTCCCCTGAAGGTTGAAAGCTCTAAAAGGAAAATTGTGTCAAAATGCTGAGATTAAATAATATGTGCTAAAAGAAATAAGTTTTTGATCAAATTTATACTTTGAAGGAATTGGGGTGTTGCACACAAGTGGAGAATTCCTATACACAAGCCGGCTCTGGCACGAATTATACTGTAATTCGAAGATGTTATTCCTTCAATTGTATGAGGTGATAAAAGGAACCAAGGTAAATAAAGAAAAAATTTCATTCAACCTTTAAAACACTCTAAACCCTTTGGATGAGTAGCTCAACATTAATTTTAAAAAACCAAAATAAACCTGGGGGCTATTTTTTAAGCAAGGTCCATTTATCAATACTGTTTCAAATTCCCCACGGGAGTGAGAATGAGTGTATGTGCAGACTCCAAGCATTCTTAACGGAGAATCCTGCACGATTTGTATTCATGGTGTTGATCTGTTCGCTTCGTATTGTAAGGTTAAAATGTTTAAGAAAATTGAGCACCCGGCCGAATATGAAATGCAGGCAGTCATCTGTTTTTTAACATAAAAGAAGCATTAAAGCTGCGAATATTCATCATCCAACATGCAAAGTGTACAGTGACAATGCAATGAGTGACAGTAAAGTGAGAAAATCGGTGAGATTGTTCAAGAAGATCAGGAAAATGTCAATATCAAATCGCATTCTAATTAGCCATCTGCAATCTATCGCAAAATCCTTGTAACTTTGTTTTGGTACCAATGGGATTATTATTATTAGACTTTTTCTGCAAGGTCATCTCTTCTGCCATCTGAAGACCTTCCTGAGTGGTAAGCATTGAGACACTGATAAAGAAGAGTAAAATTACCTTGACTAATTGGCTACCATCACAGGCGGCAGAGTTCTGTGAGGGAGATTCCAAAAACTCTTTATTCATTATGACAAATGTTTAAATAGACAAGAAAATTATGTTGAAATTTAAAGAAATGTATATAATATCGAAAAATAATTGCTTTTTGAATTTTTTTACTCATTTCATTTTTATTTCAAAACGGGCCTTACTTAAAAAAACAGCCATCATATTTTTCATAGATATCTATCTAAAAATACTGTATTTAAAAACTAGTGCTAAGAAAGATTTGAAAGATGAATTGAAAAGGAGTTCAAATGAAATGTAGCAAACCTTTTAACGAGTTTTTATATATATATATATATATACTGATGATGCTCAATAGACTGTATACCAACAGTAATACAAGCTTCACATCATTAGCACACAGATTTCTATATATGTATGTATATAATATAAAATTTCCTGCAGCAAGAAACAGTCTGAAGAACAGTCATGGTCTTGCTTGGAGTCAATAATGTTGTACTTGGTTTCTTTATGCACCCATTTTAAAGAAATCTTAAACATGCCCAATCTAGTGATCAAAATGGTTAAGGATCAGTCAGTGTCTGCCATTCCACTGTTTTCAAACCCAATCCAGGCATAAACAGCACACCATATGATCTAAGCATAGAATTTCTGAACACGTATTCTACCATTAAAAAAAGATTTGTTCCCTTTACCAACCATTTACATTTGACTTGTAATTTTCTGAGAAACCTGTATATCAAAATAAGTGGATTTTTACTGTGTTTATTTCTTTTTATGCAATATACTAAGGTATATAATAGAAGGAATGATTTTGATTGTAAATGTGATATTATTCAGTAATTTTAATAAATGATTTAAAAATTTTTCATGGTTCATTTACAAAAGGCAATGTTTAGAAATAAAGCTGAATAGTACAAAAATTTGAAGTACTTTTTTCTGTTTTTAATATGAAGCTATTTTTGTTTGTACACAAACCAGTTGTATATTAATCTGATTATGATTCTCACTTTTTCAGGTTACTTTGTTCTATTGATTCAGAGATGAGTAGCTTTTTCATCCAAAGTGAGACAAATTTATTCATTTATCGCTTAGAATTTTATGAATTATCAGATATTAGGAAAATGATGAAGGATGCAGCAAAAAAATGCTTTGAAGTTTGTAAGCATTTCTTTGTAATCAAATCTTACAAAAGTATTCTAGCGTCTTTAATGATGATTGCTGAAGATTTAAACAGTGATTTTAAAAAGAAATATACAAAAGGTAAGACTTTGGTTTAAAGCTGTTTTTGTGCTATTTCATATGAATTAGTTTACTTTTTCTTTAAAAGAACCGTATAAAGACTTGCAGCCTACAAAAAAAAAAAGTTTTGTGTGTCAGCCAGTATAATAGTTGTAACAAAAGTGTTTTTTTTAATCAAGCTTTAAATTGCATTGCTTCAAAAATATACAGAAAGAGGATTAAGGATTAAAACTAAAATGTTCATTTTTTATAAATATTTTCTCTGATAATATAATTCTAATCCTTACATAAGAAATTTGAATGACTGTTTCTTTTAGTAGCTAATTTGAATGTGTTGGAAAAACTAATTTGAACTATTGCAAATTCTGGAGTCCATCGCCATGGAGTGAAAAATTGTTTCTTGAGCTGTGGCGTCCACTCCAGACTCCTGTTTCATGTTCTCTATGAGTTGCCCTGGATAAGTATGCTGGAACTTGCTTCATCCCTAACAACAGTGGGGGTTGTGTTACATCCCTCCAGTTATAGTACATACCTCCTTCAGGAGTGGTCAGGCTGTGGTCTGGTGATGGGCTTCCTGCCTCAGTACTCGAGCTATTGCAACGGCTGTCATTTGGGACCCCGGGTGCTTTGGCAGGGCAGGGGTAACATGGTTTGCAGTATTCCTAGACACCATACGGTATTTTCAATGGTGCAATGAAGGAACTTACTGACGGTCTGAATGGAATTTAGCTGTTTACACAGATGAAACACATTTCCGTCGTGGTGTGAGTGATGATCCAGCAACAGTAAGAAGAAGCCTCATGATAGGCTTTTGTGGAGTACTGTCCAACTTAGACTAAGTGGGTCAGCTCTGGGTGTTAAGGAGGGATTTTATTATGATATCAGAACCTCCCTGTTTGTTAGTCCAATTGCCCTGTATGCAAAACAGTGCATCAGAATATTGATAAACCCAGACTGTAATGGCTTCATGGCAGAATCTCATTTTTATGGCCTAAAGATTTGAGAGCCGATTCCACTGAAGATCTTCTATGCATATTGGCTTAGTGCATGGTTAATTTGTTGTGGGCCAAACACCCTTTCACTGGGGAGGTGCTGAAGTTTAAAAAGGAGGTGGGTGCCAACTCATTTGTTGTCTCCATCATCTAACCATGATTTAAAATTATGAGGTCCCTCCTAAAATAGCCCTTGTGTAGCTTTAAAATGGGTTGTTAATACAGTAAAACCCCAGTTAACAAAACTCGGGTTATCCAAAATGTCTCTGAAATCGCAAATCCAAAAAACATGAACTGAACAGAAATAATCGCGACAACATGACTTTTTTGCAACAACAGAGGTGGCCCAAGGGCCAGGCAACTGCCTGTGGCACCAAAGCAGGAATGTGAAGGGGGAAAAAATGGATTATACAGGGTTCGTATTCCTCCTGAAATTCCTGAAAAACTCCTGAATTTTGCTTTTTTATTCCAAGGGCTCTGAAAACTCCTGAAAATTGTGTTTTTTATGCTAATATTTCTTTTTGTCTCCTGAAAAATTACACTCGAAGAGCAAAATATAAAATTATGATATTATGATAAAACATAAAAATATGACGTTTCCGTTTTTCCTTATTGATAGAAAGTCGATGAAATCTGGAATTCTTATTTCTGACTTTACTTAGCACCGAAAGAGTCTACCGTGCATGTTCCGAGTCACCGCAATCGGGAAAGATGGGAGAATTGATATTTAGTATACTTTTTTGCCAATTTTAAAAAAATTTCCACACTACCCCCTTCTCCCCTAAATTGATTTTTTTCATGTTATGTCCTGAATTTTCTGTACTGTACTCCTGAAAAAATCCTTAGACACTCCTGAATTTTACTATCATATATACAGTACGAACCCTGTTTATAGACATGAGAGCTCCGAAAAAATGGCAAATAATTTCCCTTCAGAATTGGCGGCCCCTTCTCTTATTCTAAATAATATCATCAAGACATGTGAATATATAGAGAATCAAATAAAATAAAGTAAAAAGTAATTGGCAGTTAAGACAAATTTTAAATATTAAACACCCCACTACTACTGGCGATTTTTCGCACAGATGCTAGAAGCGCTCGCTTTGTACCTCAAGACTCTGGGCGGGAGGCACCTCAAAATCTAATCGCAGTTCTAAGCTGACAGTTAATTTATGACATTGGGTAGGGACAGGGTTTAAAAACGGTATTGTGGAACTTGCGCACAGCCTCATTAGCGCCAAGTCATTAAGTAGTGTCCTTTGCGCACAAGCTTTGGAAAGGTTGCAGTATTGTAAACTTTATCGATGTCTATATGATTTGGCGTTGCTTTAGCGCATTGAATACCTTTGGCATATAACAATCAATCAATGTTAGTGCCCCCTGCCTCAACAATGTTTCCGTGGGAAATGCCAAAATGCCAACCTTAATAATTGATATTCTCAAACAAGTGACTAATACCGATATAATTTAAATTAAAATATAAATAATCGATATAAGTTAATCGTAATGTTAAATAAATTGAAAATATATGAATAAGATGTAAAAGAAATTGCTTCTCAACAAAAATGATTGGAAAAGGAACTTGCCTATGAATTTACTCTGCAAAAGTTATAAAAATGATAATTTAGATGTACGAAAAAATGATGCAATTTTCAGACTATTACAAATTTTATCTTTATTTATTGTTTCGTTTATTTAAAAGAAGGAAAGAGAATGCACAGAACACATTTTAAAATGAAGCTTAAACATTTATCGGTACTATTTCGCTGTTTCACTTATTCTCAAAATAAGTACTTTAATTTCACTTTAACGTTAAAGTTGTCTTTAAGTATGTGCCTCATACCTATTAAGAAACAAATTGTGAGAAAATTTTTATCATTTGTTAAAGTAGATAAAAGTCAAGTTTAATCATTTCAGAAATTACTACTTCAAATGTTAAACGAAACAATATCGCTGATTATTACATTTTCAAAATGGCTGGTGCCCAACATTCTTTTGAAGAGCTCTTTTTAAATATATATCAAGTGCTACAGATTTCTCGATTCTCTGTGTTTTATTTTAATAAATCAAAGTTACAAGCACTATTACCGTACTTTATCAATTAATCAAATTGCCATCTATCAGCATCCAAATTGTAAAATACCATTTACTATCACAAGATCATGAATTTTACAGCTAGAATTCTTTTTTTTTAAAAACAATAAGAAATTAACTAAAACTGTGAATCATTTACAGTTAATGAACAAAAACAAAAAATTAATACAATAATTACAAAATAAAAGTCGACTTCACTCAGGGCCTGATTTAGACATGGTGGGGGTCTTAAGCTATATAAACGCCTATGTTTTCAACATTTTCTTTGCAATTCCACCAAATAGTCACAGAAATCTTGAAAATATGCATGCCTTTCAATTATTTGAAAACATATTGCCTTTAATTTTAAGAAATAATTTAGGATATGTTTGCAAAATCACAAATAATATACTAGAGAACCCTCTAAGTTTCAATTAAAAGTATTTTTTTTTTCGTGATTTCCAAAAACTAAAATAGCTGATTGTGACTTAAAAAGACATGCTAAACAACTTATCGTTTTCCATGCACGTGATACTATGTGTATAAAATTTGTCTTCAGACACAATATTCCTCTATTAATTCTTAAGAAGCATTCAATAGCGATATTTGTATTGTTTTGAAATTAAGAAATGAGGGGGGAAATTTTTAAATGAAAAAATTCTTTTGGGGCCGGTTATTTAATCCATTGTTAATATGTGCCAATACTTGACACATTAAACGCTCCATTGCACTAAAAATAGGCAAACAAATTGCATGAAACTTAATTTTTCAGCAAAATAGTAAGCAATCCGGTCAAAATAAGTAAAACAGGATTCAAGTAAATTATTTTAATATCAAATTCTGGTTAAATCTTTAAAAAAACCGCAATTCTTTTCTCAAGAACAAAACTTTGAAGATCACTTAAATTCCTTCAAATTTAAAATTCATCATCCCATTTTATTCAAAAGAAAAATTCTGTTCAATAATATGAGCGCACATTTTATTCGGTTCTAATTCAATTGCTGTCATATTTAGATACATCATCCCACGCACATGTAATAAAACGTATATGTAATTACAACATTTAAACGTAATGATTCTGAAATACAGTGTGGATACAGCACTAGCAAATAACTATCTACTTTTTAAATTTATGTAATCTAGGAAATTATATACAGTTTATTGTTATTTTGTATCTCGAATATTCTTCTGAATTTGAATTTCTTGTAAATACGGGAGAGTTGCTAAAGTTGGACCGTCGGTCTAGATTGAGCTTTATTGCAACCTCAATTCTATTAAATATTTGGGGCAAAATAGTCAATGTTGCAACGATGTAAATGTGGTTTCTGGAATCAGTTTTTAAAGAAAGCGCTACGTGGCTACAATTAAAGAACAAGTGATAGTGAACAAGTGAGTGATTTACATATCATCAATTGAATATTTTTACAAAAAACTAATAGCTCTTAATTTAAATAGCCCCTTGATTTAAAGTAAGTAGCAAAATCTGCTACTTCTTAGACAGGAAACTTTGTTGGTTATAACTTATGTTTCATGAAAGTAGCTTAGAGATAAAATTAGGTGATTTTTTTTGTCCCAAATTTCCTCAGATTGGACACAATTTTTATTGGACTAATCAATTCAAGGGGATTATTTTCACCAACTTAAGGAATATCCCAGAAAGCAATTGTAATAACTGATTGTCCTCATAAAACGGTTATGGAACAAATCAAACCAAAAAGACGCAATAAAATAGATCAGAAATTTCATATCAGAAAAATCTCACGAAATCTAAAAGAAACTTTTGTTAATTCTTGGCCTAGTTATTGTACGTATAAATATAAAGTATTGAACATTGTAATACTCTTCTAGAAGTAAAAATAGTTTTCTGAGTATTTTTTTACATTTTAAAAGTGATTTCAATATATGGGCTACCTTTGGAACAGTATGCGCCAAAGATGGCCCACCAGCTACAATTTTAAAATTGTATTTTAAGAATAATCAAATTTTATTTTACAAAGAAAAGTATGTTTGATATGTGTTAGAGATAAGTGTAAAATTTTACAAAAGGAAAATTCAGCCACCCACACCTAACCAGGCAATTTTGAAAAATCATCAAAGATTAACTATGGACACCTTTGGCTCACCTATCTTATACAGAACGCCGCCCCATGCCCCCGTACCTGATGCCATTACGGCGACCGAACCGGTTGGGTGGTGGCATGGGACGCCTATCTTATACAGAGTGGTCATAAATTATTTGACCCATTTTAAAAATAATAGAAAATATTGATAATGTTACTACTACGTTTTTTTAAAAAAAAAAAAACTGAGAGCGCATTTTAAAAAGTTTTAGGTAACGCGCCGTTACGGTGGTCTAGGTGGTCGTAAATTATCGGACATCTCCCATTTTTGAGAGACATTATCTGCGAAACTATTAAAGCTAGAAGAAAAATAAAATCATGCATTTGTAGGAAATTTTACATTTTTTTAATGTGATAAATCAATTGTAATTCGAAAACTGAATAGTTTTCGAGATATTCAAGACAAACCAAAAAAGAAAACCAGAAAGCGCGCATTGACTTCTGCTGATTGGAAACGATTGCGTATTTAAATCACAAAGTTCACAAATTTATGTGATAGACTTCAACAAACCAAAGCAAGTCTCCAGCGACCATACACTAACCAAATATTGACACCAGCAGAAATATTTGAATTTTGTCAAGAACATTTAAAAGGAATCGCCTTCACTTACATAAAAAATGAAAAAATCATTCAACATCATAACAATAAACAACTTAAATGATTTGAAAACTCTGTGGCAATTACTGGTACAAGGAGTTTTCACTGTTTTGTTCCTGTGTCAGAGAGTAACCTGAAGTGCTTCATTACTTCACAAGCTGCGGGATATGAAATTTATTCCACTACAAGAGCTGTACTAATAACACTTCACACAAGAGATTCTATTGCATGTGTATGTGATGGTCAATGGTGGCTGGCAGAGGTGAATGATAGTGATATAAATAAAGATGTGCTTGTAACATTTTATCATCCCGGCCGGTCCAAGGACAGCTTTTAAGAAAAAGGAGAAAGACCAGACTTGGGTGCCTATGAACAATGTTTTAAGGAAACTAATTGCCTTAGAACTACAACAACTACTGGAAGGACACATAATATTTCCCCAAAACTAAGTGAAAGAAATATCAAAACTTCTTAATGAAGGCAAATCAAGGTAGAACGATAAACCTGAATCATGTGTATAGTATATCCGTACTTTTGTGATGTGTTAGTTGTAAATAATATATCGATACTTTTATTTGAAGTTTTAAAGTGTTTTAACAATGGTAACCACAGTAAAAACTGTGTTATAAGATGAGTGAATAGAGAAGCCTCAATTATACTGTGGAACCTAAAGTGACCATGAAAGATATTCAAATTTTTCAACTTCATTATACATTTAAAGTGTGTATAAGCTACTTCATGTAAAAAAGGTAAGTTTATATGTAATAGGTAATAGTAGTTATAACATATTATAATTTATTAATGATAAAAATAGTACTTAGTCAAATTTATGATCTGTCATTTTCGGCAAAAAATACGTTTTTTATGGGATTTTTAAAGTCCTCTAACTTGGCTTGTAGATAAATATCAAACATGGAATTTTTACAGCAGTATAATACACTATAGAGGGTTTATCTGTAAAAATTTCAGATTTTTAAACTTTGCCCCAACAAAGATATAAGGTGTCAAAATTTGGATTTTTTTTGAAATTTTCGGATTTTGAAAGCCCGTAACTCTTAAAAGAAGCAAATCTCAGGGTTGAAATTTTTTGTAAATATATTACATTAAGGTAGCTACACATCCCCACAAAAGTAATATGAAGAATAGATTTCTTTTGGGAATTATATGCCTTCAAAAATTGAAAATTTGTCATTTTTAAAGTCAAACTTTTAAGCTGATTTTTGCTATTTGGGATACAATTTTCCTTAAATGTGTACTGGAGATAATAAAGGCTTTATCTTCCTGAATAAACTGGGTTTTTTTGTTTCATCAACCTCAGGTTCACCAGTTCCGAGTAGTATAAGTTACCTCAAACTCCTACAAACGCAAAAATCGGCATGTTTTGTATAACAAAAATGGCTGCCATCGGAATTCAGAAAAAGATAAAAAATTAAAATTAGTTCTTTTTGGACTTCTAATTATGTAGGAATCAACATAAAAAAAAATCATTTGATTATAAAATGGTCAAGCAACCAGTTCTGGATCACTTGACATGGAATGACCCATATTAGGATTGTTTTATAGGAAGAGAAAGGCACCATAGCAGCAAAAAAAGAAAAATAAAAAAAACAGGATGAAGAAACTCATCAAAATAAAGAAAATATTAAACCTAGAAAAGGTCTGTCTAATAAGTTACTGTTCGAATCAAGATGTTCCTGTGAATGCAATTTTTTGTTTCTGCTGCCGCCTTTTTGATTTTGTACAAATTTCCTCATCGGGATTTGTACAAATTTACGCATCGGGATTTTATGATTGGAAACACATGTACAAACAGTTATCAGCACATAAGAAAACTTCAAATCATATGGAAGGACTGTAAATTCTGAAAATTAGAAAAAATCAAAGCAAAATGAAGGTTGTACATTGAAGAGAAGTGTTCAAACTTTTAAAAAAGTATACATGTTTGTGTTTCCAAAAGAAAAAAGAGTAAAGAAAGATGTACCATATGGCAAAAAACAGTGGTAACTTTTTGTAAAGATAAAATGACATCAGAGGCCGATGACAATTAGTTAGAAGTTTAATTAAGATAAAAATAACTGAATCACACACATGGCAATGCACTTACATCTCTGTGTACAACTGACACTAGCGACGCTTAAAACAAGCGTTGCCAAACTGCACAAGTAAACTACATACAGTTACGGTTAACATACAGATAATAAAACAAACCAAGGAGTAAGCGATTATTCTTAACACCCTCCCTTAATCACACATTAATTTACATTTATCTCTTAACTAACATAATCTGGGTTTAGGTAAACATTTTATAAACAGATCATCTAATTGATTTTCAGTAGAAACATACACAAGATCTATATTATACAATTTTATAATATCCCTAACATATTTCAATTTAATATCCAAATGTTTCAGTCTAGCACAATTATTTTCATTCAGTATTACTTTTATTGCAGACTGATTATCTTCATAAACTGAAACAATAATGTTATCAACCCCTAAAATTTCTTTAGTTACATTGTAAAGTACAATTAGATCCTGAAAAGCTTTTGCTAAAGCCAAAATTTCTGCCTCAGTAGAGGACAATGCAATAGATGTTTGCTTTTTGACAGACCAAATTACAGGACAATCATTAAAGAAAATAATGTACCCAGAAATAGATTTTCTATCATATGTATCTGCCCCCCAATCAGCATCAACATAAACATTAATCATAATATTATCACTATCAGATTTACAAAATAATAACTGGAGTTCAGATGTTCCTTTTAAATATCTAAGAATTCTCTTCAGACCAGTCCAAGCACTATCAGTGGGTTGCTCTTGAATCTGACTCAGACAGTTCACAGAGTACAAAATGTCAGGGCGAGTTGTCATAGATAGGTACAGCAAAGCACCTACAAGTTCACGATAGGGACCATGAAATCTTTTACCATTCATAAAATCTGATGAAGTTGACTTAGGCACTAGAGGAGTACCAGATGGCTTACAATCTGTCATTCTGAATTTATTTAATACTTTCTCAACATAAGCCTTTTGGCCTAAAGAAAGTTTGTTCTGGGAATATTCAAAACTTATTCCAAGAAATTCATTTGCAACTTCAGCCTTGGACATCTCAAATTCATTTCTAAGTAATTGAATCACAACTCCTACCTCTGAATCATCAGAACCAGCAATGAGAAGGTCGTCTACATACAGCACAATAAATATTTCACTGTGTTTAGATCTTCTCACAAAAATACATGCTTCACAATTGAGCTGTTGGAAGTTTAAGTGAATTATGAAATCAGTGAATCGCTTGGACCACTATCTGGGTGCTTGCTTAAGTCCATAAAGACTTTTAAGAAGATTGCATAAACGACCACTGTTGTCACTGTAACTCATTGGTTGCTCCATGTAGATTTTTTCTTGGAGATCACCATTCAGAAATGCAGTCTTTACATTTAATGCATAGATTTCAAGATTCTTTTGAATAATGATTGCCAGCACAAGTCAAAGTGATGACATACTAATTACAGGAGCATAGGTCTCACAATAATCAATGCCTGGCTTCTGTTCAAAGCCACGAGCAACCAGCCTAGCTTTGTATACATTGTTTCGTTTGATGCGCAACACCCATTTACAGGACATGGGCTTTTCATCCTTTGGCAATTCAACTAGCTTCCACACTTCATTTTTATTAAGATACTCCATTTACTCATTCATGGCTTTCCTCCATAGGATATGCTCTTCTTTCGGCAATGTTTTTATATCCTCAAATGATACAGAGTCAAGAGTTGTCACATTAGCTTCATACACAAAATAATCATTTAACTTGGCAGGTAATTTTACATTGCTTCTTTGTCTAGTATTTTCTTCATAACTTTCTTCAAGACTTTTAGATTCTGCATCACTCGGATCAGGGATACCTTCTTCTTTAGCAAGATCTTTATCTTCTATAGAAAAACCATCTTGAATTGAAATACACTTCTTTTTCTCTTCATTGAATTGTACATTTCGAGATACCACAACACAATTTGTGACTGGGTCCAATAAACGATAACCCATAGTGGAGTATCCAATAAAGATAATCTTTTTGGATTTTGGATCCAACTTCTTCCTTAAATTATCAGGAACTCTCATGTATGCATCACACCCAAATGTTCAAATCAGGTGGCTTACCATATTTGAGTTCAAAAGGTAGATTTCCAACAGTCTGATTTGGAATTCGATTCTTTAGGTATGCAGCTGTCTGTACAGCATAGCCCCAATAGGATTTAGGAAGCTTTGCTTCATATATTAGAGCTCGAGCCCTCTCTAGAAGATATGTTAGCTCTCTCAGCAACACCGTTCAAAGGAGGTGAATATGGCGGAGCAGGATCTATCATGACACCACTTTTCTTACAGTAATGGGCTAGTTCACCAGACACATATTCCTTGGCATTATCACACCGGATTTTGTACAATCAGGATTCTGCTTTATGAACAATTTAAATACTTCAAGAATGTCACTTTTGTGCTTTATGAGGTGCACTTCACAAAATCTAGAGAAGTCATCTACGATAGCAACAAAATACTTCTTACCCTCCCTAGTGGGTGGATCAATGGGACCACAGATGTCAGTGTGAACCATTCTCATTGGCAGATGCTCTCTGCTTCTAGGGCCTTTGCTCATTGGAGTGTTGGATTGTGTTGCTATAACACACTCTTCACAAAAACTTGACGGTGACTCAGAAACTGCAAACCCATTTCTTTTAATACTTTGTTGGACGAGTGTCCCATGCGCCTGTGCCATAATTCTGCACTATAATTTACAAAGTATGTTGAAGCTTTAGTGGGTTCAAATTGACTCACATACTGTCTTTTCTCATTAAGTCGAGCAAATTCAAATTTTTCCCTGCTCTTCTCAATAAAAGCTACATCATTTTTAAAAATCACACTGTAGCCTGTCTTTTGAATGTTCTTAACAGATATTAATTGACTGTTCAACTCAGGCACATACAACACATCTGTTAGAATTACTTTTCTGCCATTTAATGTTCCAGGTACTGTGCCAATACCTTCTACTTTTAAGACATCATTTTTCGAAGCACATGCAACAGTTCCACTAAACGGTTTAATTTCTTCAAACCACTCACCTTTATTACACATGTGTGTGGATGCTCTAGAATCCAGAATGAAATTCTCAACAGGCGCACCAACCATGAATGCTACTGCAGCCGATTCTTTGAAATCTGATTTAGGTTTAAATCTACAGTCCTTCTTGTAATGCCCTGGGCATCCACAACCAAAGCAAACAAATTTTCTTTTGCAAAACCTGGCAACATGCCCTTTGTTTTTACTTTTGTGGCATATAATATCACGCTTATCAGCACTAAAAGCTACGTTGTCACTTGAGACAGAAGCACGAATATTGTCAGGGTTTTTCTCACCTTTCAATTCTTCAGCATTCAAAAGTCTTTGCATAACAAAGTCCAACGTAAGGGTTTCATTCGGCTGATTTTCAATCGTTGATTTAATAACATCATAATTCGCAGGTAATGACATCAGCAAGTAAATAACTACATCCATATCTTTTACTTCTGCACCCGAGAGTCGTAATTCATTCACAGTGGCTAACAGTTCATTAATGTATTGCTGCATACTGCAATCTCGGCATTTCTTCAAAGTTGCAAGTTTTTTGCGAACTAATATTTGACACACAGCACTAACCTTTAAATATTTCTGTTTTAAACTAGTCCATATCTGACAAGCAGAAGACTCTGTCGGCATAGTTGCTAATATGGTATCATCCAGAAGGGTTAGCAGTAACGCGTTAACCTTTTTCGCATCTTTGATTTCAGCAGCTTTCATTTCATCAGCTTCAGTTTTTAAATATTTTTCAAGCTCCTTTACTGCAAAAACAGCTTCAACATGACGCTTATATAAAGCAAAGTTCTTACCGCTAAACGGTTCAACACAGTACTTAGTGTTATCGTCACGTGCTGCCATTTCAAATTTCGATTACACGTGATTCAGTTCAAACAAAATTCAAGCAGTACAAATGCTTCACTTTTAGCGCGTTCAATATCAGAACCATGCTCTGCTGTAAAGATAAAATGACATCAGAGGCCGATTAGTTAGAAGTTTAATTAAGATAAAAATAACTGAATCGCACACATGGCAATGCACTTACATCTCTGTGTACAACTGATACTAGCGACGCTTAAAACAAGAATTGCCAAACTGCACAAGTAAACTACATACAGTTATGGTTAACATACAGATAATAAAACAAACCAGGGAGTAAGTGTGATTATTCTTAACACTTTTTAAAGATACTTCCATTCATTGGAAAATTTTGCGCCTTTAGTGCTGACCATTTGAGAAGAGATTGATTCTTATATTATTATTGTTATCATTACTAATGATTCTTATATTCATTACCGAGAAAAAAACCTTCAAAAATGAAATCATAGGGCTACTTGTATACAAAATCGAAGAGCAAATTTTGAAGGAAGTTTCAAAGTGGGCATAATACTCCATAATTTTAGACTGCACATCAGACTTAAGTCACGTTGGGCTGATAGCATTTGCTATAAGATTTGTATGGTTCATTGCAGGTGCAGAACCTTGCATGAAAGAGCACTTTTTGGGATCCATTCCAATCGGACATTCATTCAATGATGCTTTAATGAGACACTTTTAGTACAGCTAGAAGAGATGAAAAATCCACTGTAAAATATACTTGGTGAAAACTATGATAATCGGGCCAATACGAAAAGAAAAAATTCAGATGTCCAAACAGAATCCTGAACATCAACCTTTGGGTATTTTATCTACTACCCATTAGCTAAACTTAGTTCTTATTAAAGCTCCACAACCCTGTCTGGACGCTGTGGAATTCCTTAGTATTTTATAGCAAATTTACAACTTCTTTGCATCCTAAACTCATCGTTGGACAATCTTGATGAAACATGTACCCATTATAACAGGTAAACCCTTTAATCAAATACAGCCACTCTGCTGGAGTTATAGTTAGATAAAAGGCCCGATGCATTAGCCCAAAACCTGAACTTGAGTTTGAAAAAGAAGGTAAAAAGTTTTAAGTTTGTTGCTAGTCTTGTCATTTGGCACTCAGTTCTCTTCAAGGTCTATGTCATAAGTAATATGTGTGATGAATGGATGAAAAGGCAAGACAAGCAATGGTAGAAATGAGATCAGACAAGTGGTTTCAACAGGCTCTGGTTGACGCATGTGCCTACTGTAACAGTATTGAAACTGAAGCAGAATTTCAAGAACCAGAAGCTCGACCATTGAAAAAAAAGAAGCAGTATGATTATGAATATCTAGACAAAGCTTCTCGTAAGGAGTTTCAAGCAAAGCTTCTATTTTGCTTCTATTTTTTTTTTTAATTCTGGACTTCACAATCAACTCTTTACAGGAATGCTTTGAAGAACTAAATGCTATATATGAAAAAAAATTGGTTTTTATGTAATATAAAAAAAAGCGAAACATAAATTTTTAGGCATGTTCAGAGATCTTTATTTGGCCTTGAGCGCTGGTAATCATAATGATGTATATGGTTTCCATTTTCCCCAAGAAATATTAGTTATGTTAATTCCGCTACCAGCTATTGACCAGCAGTGACCAGCTATTGGAGATTCTAACTTACTTCAATATGTGAACAGGGTTGCGGCAAATTTTCGAAATCTTTCAGTGGCTTTGAGTATTTTTCTGACTTTCCTAGTAACTATAGCTGATTGCGAGAGAAGTTTTTCTAAACTGAAACTTATCAAAACGTATCTGCAATCCACCATGTCCGAAGAGCTACTAGTTGGCTTAGCAACCATGACAATTGAATGGAACCTTTTGCAATACATAAATTGAGAAGAAATTTTATGGATAAAAAGCAAGAAAAATTAATTTTTGACCAGAATTTATAATACTATTTTAAAATAAAGTCAACTATTTTTAAAATAAATTTGTTGAATATATTAATTTAGTTTCAATAAGATCTATATAATCTAAAATATATCTGGAATTCAAAAGTTCTCACCATAATAATATTCAGCCATATTTGCATTATATGTATATTTCTATATAAAAGTTTGGTTGACATTTAAAATGCAGACGTAATAGAATTTTAAGAAAAGACTGCTATGTGTGTTGGGGGGCATATTGGTACTTTGCCATTGGTTAGCAAAATTATCTTGGGCCGCCTCTGTGCAACAATATCCCCATTTTTTCTTTTAACCCTTTTGAGAAGGACGGGGCATCTATGTACATTCAAATCAATGCAATTTTTTAAAAATCAGGTTTGAAAGGGTTAATCCTCCCCAAGAAAGTCAGTAATTAATTTTAGATTAATTAATGGATATTAACAACATTATTAACGATATTGTTTACATGTGCCAATCAGGTGCAATGCACCCAAACTCCCCAGTGCGAATATTGTGGTAATGGAGGGTTTACTTTAATAAAGAACATACACTATGCAATTAAAAGTATCCAGAAACTTTAATATTTACATTTTTTTTTTTTTCGAATTTCTCCAGAAAGACTAACTGCTCTTGAATCTTGAACTTTGATTATATAATAAATAGCTTGAACTCGCAATTTATGGTGAAAATTCGGTCATGAGGGCATTTAGGGGACCAACCATAAATTGATGAAATAGAAAATTATTTTGGCTCGCACTATTTCACAGAAAACTGATAATGATTTGCAACTTTCATCACTGATTTTGTTTGCTATGCATATTGTTTACATGCATTTTCATAAAAATAGCTTGTATATTAGAGAAGATATAAAGGTTTTCTTTAAAAATACTAAAATTTTTCTGCTTGTTTTTTTCTTATCACGTGCAAAATTTTTAACCAAATTATACGAAACTTTTAAAATACTTGACAATATGTTAGAAAAGCATTGTATTAAAATTCCAAGTAAATACTTTAAATATTAAAGGGAATATGAATATTTTTTTACTGTACATTGTGTGAAATGTAGTGTAATTTTCCTTTCACAGCTTCAAAGCCAGGTGTCTAAGGCGACTTACATATATAAAAATTCCAGTTAAATACCTTTAAGATTTAGAAAGACATCAGAATTGCAGCAAGCAGAATTTGTTTCTCTGTAAAAGAAACAAAATTATGAGTATTTTTTCACAAATTGATATTTTTTAAACTTGAATCTTCGAATCATTGAACTGAAATGAATTTTTATATTCAACTTATAAGTATACATGTGTATTTAAGATATTCAACTTTCATGCAATTCATTATTACTATTCAAATATTCAATTTTTAAAAATATACATTTGTGAAAACCCCTCATCATTTTGTTTCTCTTAGAGAGAAACAGAATTTCTGCTTACTGCAATGCCAATATCTTTCTAAATCATAATGGTATTCAGCTGGAATTTTTTATAAGTTGCCCTATATATCTGGCTTCCAAATCATAAAAGAAAAATTTTAATATGTTTCACACATGTGCAGTGAAAGATTATTTTTCCGTTATATATTATCACATTTATTTTAATTTTTTTGCTAATATAATATCAAGTATTCTATAAGTTTTGCGTATTTTGTTGAAAACTCTGCATGTTATATGCAAAGATCATGTGTAAAAAATTGGGATTTATTAAGAAAATCCTTATATCTTCCTGAATACACATGCTATTTTCCGAAATTGTAATATTAAGCAATAAGCATAGCAAACCAAACCAGTGATGAAAGTTTCAAATCATTATCAGCTTTTTGTGAAACTTGGTGAGCCAAAATAATTTTCGTCATCCATTTCTGGCCGGCTTCCTAAATGCCCTTGTGACCAAATCTTTACTGTAAAATGGGAGTTCAAGTCTATTCATCGCATGGTCAAAATTCAAGAGATCAGCCCTTCTGAAGAAATCTGAAAAACTGTAAATCCAAAAGTGTCAGATACTTTTGATCATATAGTGTTAGTGTAGCCTACAAAGAGAGTTTTGAATGCATTTTACACTCAAAACATTTCAGAATTACTTACTGTAACTAGATACAAAATAGTAATAAATGTTCATGGCTTAAACCAAAAAAGTTGGTATTCGAAATGGCTCCCCCCCCCCATAGTTTAGTTAACCGGGGTCATATTGTATAATTTAAATTAAACTGATGCAACCCATTTTGATAACTTCCATTTATGGATAGTTGGAGGTTTGTTCCGTCATGGTACTGCTAAGTTTCATACTGTAATTGCAATCCAATATGCCCTTGGAGATAACTACAAATGGAGTTACCCCTGTTCTCCCTAAGCATCCAGGGACTTTAATTGACAGCCACTGCAATAGCTCGAGTACTGAGGCCAGAGTCCTAACAATCATCAACCTTCCCAAAGGACAGGGATGAGATTCTTCCCCTTTTTCGCGAATTCCCGCTTTTTTGTTATTTTGAAGAAATTCCGCTTTTTTTGGGTTTTTTTTCCCTCAAAATTCCGTTTTTTTTTTTTTTAAATCACAAAAATTTGTTTTTTCTTCCGAAAATTCCGTTTTCACACAAAGAAAAGAAACCTTCCGTTTTCGAAAGAAAATTCTGGGAAAATATGCTCGACCATGCGGCTTAACTCCACCGGCTAGGAAACTAGCTGATTCATCTTCTACTGACGAATCAACATTATATTGGCAAGCTCTACAAGAATGAACATTCCAACATTCAGTGCCATTCAAAGTATTAAATACCACCTTTTTACAAAAACAAAACCTCTGTGGTATATTTTGCAAAAAAAAAGGGTTTTTGTATGAACATTTTAAAAAAAAAATTAGTTGGTAACTTAAGGTCATCTTGTAGGGCGTACCAAGATGAAGAAATAAAAAAATGGAACAAAAACAAATAAATAAACTACATAAAAAAAGAAACTGTCAAAATAGGCAGCTAAAAAGCTGTGTGCAGATGCAACAAAAAAGCAGAGAATAAGACAGAAATAAAACATGATTTACCTAGGCATTCTAGAGATAGTGTTGTCCCGACAACTATGCCAGTAATTAAACAGAGAGATACTTCTTCTTGATTACGGGACACCTCGCCCCTGGTCCCGGAGACGAGTCCATTGTCAGGATAGTGAGACAGAGAGATACTAAGGAAGACTGTGCAAAAACTTTCGTCTCTATTGAAAATAAACTTGCAGAGGATGCAAACACGTCCTTTGTTGAAGAAAAATCTGTCAAAGATAGGAGGCCTCCAAAACAGGGTTGAAGCGTGTTAATGGAGATCTGCTACCAACAAAAGCCACACAATTAAAAAAACTGAAGAAAACCACTTCTTTAACAATTAAGGAAATGTTTCAAAGGGTTTCAAATAGCAATAATGCTAAATGAATCTGTCATTGTAACTGTACAATATCTCGACCCCCTCTTGCTTTATAAGGTGCAAAATCATTGTGCTGTTACTTTTGCAAAAATGTATAAAAATAAAAGAAATAAAACAGAATTCAGTATATGATACATTATTATAATTTATAAAGAGCTAATACGCTTTACACAATTGCATGAAGCAAAAGAAATTATTTGTCCTTATTTTTATTTATTTTTTGAGCTAACTTTTATCAAAAGGCTATTAAATATAATTCTTCTCAGACTTCTGTTGGGTGAATGTTGCATCTCAGTGATGTACAAGTGGTAAATATGTTTTAATGTCTAATTTTGTATTTTCTGATGCACCTGATGATGTGTTAAACTTGTTTGTTAACTTTTAATGTGAATGATTTAATAAAAATTTAATATTCTTTTTCTTATTTATATGTACTGAATTATAAATAATTAAGTTATTAATTATTATAGTGTAATATTTTCATCATATTACGTGTTCTCATGTTTTACTTCTTAAAACATCTTTCGCATATAAATTATGGTACAAATGTTTTGCTCTCCTATGATTTCAGTCTTTTTGCTTTTTTGCCAATCTCATCCCTGCAAAGGAGGTACGTGCTGTCGCTGGAGGGGGTAACTCGACCCACACCGTTATTCTAACAACGTCCAAAAGCAAGAACCTGCTTACTTATCTGGCGGCTTCTCATCCACGTATTCGTCTTGCCCCCAGGTGGGAAATACGCTTAGAGATATTAATACTTTATCTTGGTCAGATCTGTCACAACTGAGCATAAGTGAGACATAATTGGAAGACACCTTCATTCTTTTCTTGCCTACAATGGCTATTGCTGATCTTACTGAACAAGTGCAACAGTCATGGGTGGCTATCTTACAGAATAACATCCATCAATTGTACAATCGAATGCATGGTCAGCTTCATTCCCACATTGAACAATTTGGCATCTACAAGAATTTCTGAAAAACAGTTCATCTGTAGAACATTTTACAAGTCATGACTCACAAATTTTTTCACCTGTGCTCTTGAAATTGTGCCCATTTTAATGCTTTATGACAGTAAATATGTTTATTTTTTTCATGAATTTGATGAAATTCCTTACTGGTGTTGTAATTTTTTCCACTCGTGTAATAAGACATGATAGTTCCCATAGTACCAAGGCTAATCTCTGATCCTTGTTAGATGTACATGAAAGCTTTATTGTTGCTGTGTGATATATACAGTTTATTAGATATCTGAATTTACATTATCCAATATATGCCAAATGGCTTCTGATAATATGCACTAGAAGCATATGGCCTGTGTTGTCATTTGAATGTCTGCAAAATAGTTTAATGCTGAAGTTTTTGTTCAGAAAATAATGGTTTGTTCGTTGTACAGTTTTCGGCTTATTCTGTCAGATGCTACCCTACATTAGCTCACATAATTGAAATGATTTGCATGTTTATGCATTCCAATTTTTCTCTTAGTGATGAATAAGGATATCTTATATTCCTTAAACTTTTCTAAATTTTTAGGATGAAATTTCAACTATTAAAGCATAAAAATTTAAATATTCATTCAATGAACCTTTTAAATTCTTGTTTTAGAATGTATCATATTTTTTCTTTTTTTTTCCAGTTCCATTTACAGCTGTTTTAAAATTTGTTGAGGAGCGTGCATTTCCTATTAAATCTGGGTGTGTTGAAGTACCTCTGGATTCCTTAAAGAGCCTACTTGTTGTAGTTTTTAAAGAAATACTTATACAAGGTCTAAATCAAATCAAAGCATCTAACTGCAAGCAAGTGTTAAAGGATCCTCAAATGCAATATATGCAACAAGAAATTAAAGTAAGTTGTAAATTTAATATATTCATTATTAGTTGTTAGCAATTTCTACCTGATGATCAAACCCTGTAAGCTTGACTGGAAAAAAAAACAGTAATTCTTCAAACATACATAACATATCTTGGGGGGGGGGGGGAGTTTAACTGAAAAGTATAAGTTGGAATTAAATTGTCTTCTTTGATGCTGCCAGTGAATTATAAAATTTTGAAGACTAACTTTCACTTACTTATAAGAGAGATGCTTGATATTTCACGAAAATAAGTGTCACAAGAAATGTACAAAAGCTGTTAAATGCAATTATATTTTCTACTTTGCAGGAATAATAAAGTATAAATTGAGGTTTAAATAGCATTGATCACTCAGAAAACAACATTTTTTATACTTCCTTAGATGGGGAATGGAAATAAGGAACAAACAGATGATGAAAATCGTATATGTGATGAACCTTTTTTCCCATCAATTGGATCAATGTTAAATACACTTTAATTTCCTCTTTTGTTTTGAATGTCCAAAAAGCACTCTCATATCGTACCGCATCGAGAACCCCTTTTAGAAATATAGAATTAACAATTTAGACTCAATATTGCATTCCATTTAAGCAGGGATCTTCCGTTTTGCACTTCATTTTTACTGTGATTGAGCCATATGTGTTTTTATGGTCTTTCTGCAATATTTTGAATTGGATCTTGAGAGTTACTTTCAAATATAATATGCAAGCTTTATTATCATAGATATTGCCAAATCACTACTCAACTTACCTAAGGTGCAGCATATTCTATTTAAAGATCTTCCATCAGAAAATTTAAATCAAACCCAAATCCACCTACCTAAAATGTTTCAGATGGAGCATCTTCCTTCAATATCTAAGACTATTCAGCAAGCATTCCTTCACTTTATTGTCCCTGGTACTTCTTTCCCATGGTACAGATATCGTAGTCAAAATGTTCTCCCTATTTGTTGCTGACAGAACCAAGATTTTCAGGAAAGAAATCCAAGTCGGAGTCCAAGAAATGCATTTTTAACGATAAGAGATAAATTGATGAAGTAAACGATAAAGTAAGATAATTTAATAAAATATTGTGAATTTAAAGATCAAATTTATAGACGCTAATTATGTCGGATTCTTCTTTTTTTTTTTTTATGCAAGCATGCAGGAAGTTCAAAGAAAATTTATATTTCAATGCACAACTGATAAAATTCTCTACATTATAATTTTGTCTTTTGTTATACAGTAAATTCTCGATTATCCGGAAAGCTCAACTAACCGGAAAAATTAGAAAATGAGTTTTTCTAAAAAATTACATTGCACCGTTCCATTCACGCAAACAATTTATTTGGAAGATACATACGAGGGACGTAAAAGGGGAAAAAATAATACATTACTGGCATACACAGACTGTGTTTTATGGGGGTGGGGGGTTCAAAGCAAGTGAGAACCAAAAAAAAATAAATAAAGGTCCTCGCCTTTCCGAAAACGAAATTGAACCAAAAAAAAAAAAAAGTAAGACACAGAGTGGTTAAAAATTTAAAAAAAAAAAACTTATGGGGATTACTCCAGATTGGTAAGTCTCTTTCTTTCCTTTTATTTATTTACTATCCGGAGATGTTGATCTCGATTACATAATATCGTATGTAGGGAGAATTGGAGGTTGTGTATTGTGCAATAACAATTGCAATTTTTAAAAGATATGATTTTTCATATTCAATCTGGGATTTGTTTATGATCCTTAAAAGAGTTTTATTATGCTTGCTGAGAATATTTTTCGTTCATAGCTATTTTATATGTTTATATTTTACTATCTATATATTCGGTAAAAAATTCTGCTACAATTTACTTTTTTTATCATCAATGTTAAATTAAAATCTTCATAATATGTTTTGTAAATACAATATTATGGAAGATACAGAAGTATTCTTAAAATTATATTTAATGTGCATTTGAAAATGACAAATACAAGTTATCTGGCCAAAAAAATCTTTTTTTGGCTACAATCTACGCCCCTTTTCCCGTCACACTCAACTATCAGGCTTTTCGGTATCCGGAAATCGGCGCTTCTACCTTCCCTTTTGTTAAGCTTTTACTGTACAGAGTGTCCTCTCTTGTGGGTCCAATAGCTAATTTCTAACCATGAGATAGACATATAGTTCTAATTGGAAAAATGCTTTTGCATTAGTCAAAAAAAATGAAGTCAAATTTTATACAGCCCCAGGTCCTATTACTTAGTTTAGTAAAATATTCTTGTGCAATAAAATTTCTTTTCTGCACTAAAACTAACTGACTTATGGAGCTTTGAATATTGCTATTTAAACAACTTTAGACCGTTTCAATGCCTCCTTGAGGAAGATGATCAATTAATGGCAGCTCTTACTCATTGGCCACTAATTGGTTAAAATTATAAAATTCAAAGCTCCATAATTTGGTCGGTATTGGTCACGAAGAGTGGAACTTTGTTTAAGATATTTTACTAAATCCATTAATAGGACCGGAGGGCTGTATAAAAATTTAGACTTAGTAATTTTTTCAGCAGCACATTTATTGACTCAAATAAAGCATAAAATATGATTTTTTCCCATCATGTAAAGCATTTTTCCCAACTGGAACTATATCTCTATCTCTAGCGGTTTAGAAATTAGCTATTGGGCCACAATAAGAGGGACACACTGTTTATATTAGTAAGATATAAGGTTCTGGAGGATTTTTATTCACTGTTTCCAGAAGCTGAATGCTTGTGGATTAGATATTTAATATCTCCTTCACTTATATGATAGAACAGTTTTAAGAATGGAGAAATGTAACTAGCATTTTTTTATCAGCTGAGTTTATTCCGAAAATGTGCTTTTGGTGTGTTTTTTTAAATCCAGGTCATATTTATAAGTGTCTGTCACATTATAATTTTATTTAATTCTTTATACAAAGAATAATTTGTCAGTTTGTAGTATTATACATTGTCTCAGATTCCATAAAAGTCTTGATAGTTCTCAATGTAATCTGTGTTTGTGCAGCAAGTCAAATTTGTTTTCTTCTACTGCATTAGTTTTGCTTGTATAAATGTTACTCTGTTCAACAAAAGCAATAATATTAATATTTATGTATTTATAACATTCTGATAAAATGTAGATGAAGCATGACCTGCAATAGAAAAGGCTGTGATTAGTGCCAATGTGATTGTCAAAAAAAAAATGTTGTTAACCTTAATAAATTTATAAAAGTCAACAAAAATTATTTAATATATTATATAATCAATTTAATACCTTGTACAGATGTATTGAAAATTTTTGATAATGTGTTGCATTTGAAGTATTGATGTTTCTACTTTAACACTATTAATATTAAGAGTGACTACAACACCAGCTAATTTCTCTTACAGTTGTTATTGAATTTAAATAAAGCATGAAATATATGTTTGTTGTTTTTATCGTCAGTAATAAATCACAGCATACAGAACCTATTACTCGTTCAGATAAAAGGTAAGATTCCATCTAAGATTTTAATTGTATACCATCAGAGTTCTCAGCTTCATTTCAGAACAACAATTGTCAAGGGTTTTTCAGCAACTCATCTTTTTTGCTTATTATTTTTCTAGCACATTGAATTAATTGAAACCCTAGATGCTATGGCAAATAATGTTTTGCTGTGTGCTATTGCCTCTCTTTGTTACAAAAGTTTTGTGAACAACCTGTATATTTTTTAGCAACCCTTTGAGCCTGTGCTCTTTTAGCAAAAAGTACACTATTTTTCATAGGATCAAAATAAAAAAAAAATTGATAGTTTTTTTTTTCGTTTTTTTTAAATATAAAATTTATGTAGTATTGAAAATTGTGCTTGGTAATTTTTTTAAAGGATAGCATGAATGAGAGCTATGTTACTGAATTTCATTTTTTTGGTGAAGGCATCAGTCTGATACTACTCAATTTTGCAATGTACAGTAGTTGTTGCTTTCTTTCAGGTGTTGTTTTTTTTGTATTACTATAATTTAATTAATAAGAGTGATCTTGATATGTACAATACTCTTTACACTTTTACGGGCTATTCTCCACTGTAAACCCCTCTGAACCCCAATTTTTATTTTTATTTTTTACTTGTATATGTTTTTTTATTTATGCAATATTAAAGTATATAAGTTAAACCTTAGGAAATGAGATAAAATATTTGTTTTAACGAAATTTTTTAATATGGAATGAATTCTTGAAAGTCAGCGTTATAATTTTTAAGTTTTCTCATTACAATCAACATATTTACATGTTTTTAGTTAATTGGAAAAATATTGTTGCATTTCAATTTCTTTTTAAAAAAATGTATTTATATAATGTTCTTATTCAGTAATGAGAGAAAAAAATAAAATTATATAGAAAAGGACGATTTATTTGAACAAAAATTGGATGTCCCATGCATAACACAAAAATATGATCTTTTTTATTTTTCACATTTATTTTTATGGCTAAACAGAAACTGTTATAAAGTTACTTTGTTTTTCTTAGTACTAATTTATACTGTAAAGAAATTTTCTGTAAGTTTATTATTAAATGAAATATTAGCACTGTTTTCATATCCCGTGAATAACACAGATTTTTCCAAAAATCTGGAAAACCAAAAACTCCATGAGCATTTGTAACTGTAGGTGGCTGAATTACTTTAATGGCTTCACTCATGTTCTAGAACACTTTATCTTCTCGTTTAGGCCATTTCCAAAATTTTCCAGACTTTTCCATGACAGAAACTTCAATATCATTAACTTCAAATCATTGCCTAAAACTTGTGTAACTTCTCCAGCATATAAAATTTCATTGTACTTCACCACAACCCAATTTTCTGTAGAAATATTTATGGTGTTAACTGGCATGGTATCAACATTTTCGATCAACAAACTCGCTCGGATGCTGTTTTTTGTTAGTGCATATGAAGGTGCAGTCTCGCACAATATTCCAATAACAGTTTTTAAATCGTCAAAACCCACTGCACCAGATTTATCTAACAACAACATTCAAAGGTAGTATCTATCAGTATCCCATAACATTATAGTTTTAAACACTAAGACACACATATAGTCAAAGGTTGTAAAATCTTTATTTTGTATCCATAAACGTCAAAAACAAAAATTAAATTTCATAGCTAATGTGAAATTCTAAGCTAAAATTGTATGCATCTTAGGAATAATTATTATTCTCAGTGCAAAACAAAATTTACATGCTAGAATAATTACTACTCTCTGTGTATAAAACATGCATACATATGATTAATCATTCTCTCTGTGGAATAAAACATACAAAGCAAACTTCAAAAACATATATTACCTTTCAATAGCCACAGTATAACATTAAAATATTAGCTAAAATGTTTTTACATTATAATTTTAAACACAAACACACACAAATGTTCTAAAATATTTCAACTATAAAACACACACACACTAAGAAATTTAGTATCTATAAACTGTTAAGAAACAAATTACTAATAATATGATTCTAACAAAAAAGAACTAATTATTATTTAGCTAATTTACCATTCATAACTTATCATTTAGGCCTAAGCATTCATCGATAGTAAGTTTGTTTTGATGTTCCGTGCCGAGAAATGTGACATTGATAAACATCTCTTTGGCCCCTCCTACTTACTCTTGCACCCAAATAACTATAAGATTCTGATGACTTTAAAAATTACATAAAATTTCACACAATAATAAAACTGATATCATTGGAAAGATAATTTTCTGCTCTTTAAAATGACATAAAAATTTGTTTTTCCATCAATTCATTCAGAAGTTGTTGGCGAAATTTGGTTTAATTTTTAAATCATTTAATTTTGAATCAAAATTTCAAAAAAACGGCTCCGAGGTACACATCTTCAGCATCCAAAGTATATCTGTGCCAAATTTGGTAGCTCTATGTTCTACGGTCTGTTCTGTACACCGCCAACAGACACACACAGACAGACAGACATTCATCTTTATTAGTATTAGAGATAAAGGTTGATATTCAGGTCACCAAATTAACCACCTGTTTACTCAAAACTACGAATTAGCGTTGTTACTTTCCTGTTAAAAATAGTCTATATTATGTATATAGTAAATATTATGAATTATGTAATGGCCTCGTTAAAAAAAAAAAACCAAAAATGCATATATAATTAAGTAAAATATATAACTTTTTTTTTCTTCAAAATTGTGCCTAAATACCTTACCTATTATCTATAGTAGTTTTTATTTCATTAGAAATATAATTACCATCATAATTTTTGAATTCCTACTGCTGAGATGGAGTAAAATTCAGACATGTCCCATGCATAATATTAGGTATGTCCCGTGCATAACACAAATTAAATAAATTTTATTGAATAATGTATTTGGAAAAAATGTAGCATAATTGGATAGAGGTACTGTTTAACTGTTAGGAAAAAAATTTAATGGAAATATACAAGTTCTAAATTCACAGAGTTTATGACATATAGAAGTAAAGGTGGAAATTAATTTTTTTTCTGAGTCCTGTGCATAACGAGCATATTAAATTATTTTTTAAGTATTTAAACTGTAATTATTGTTTTGTTTTCTGCCTGAAATTTGAGAACCAGTCCGGCTTTTGAATTTAATTGCAAAACAAAATGAATACACATCTTATTTTACTATTTTTACATACTTCAAAAGTATGCAAATGTCCCGTGTACAACAGGAGAATGGCCCTTATATACTTCTTAAAATTAAGATTGAATTATTATTTGAAGATTTTCTTCCATGATTATTGGTGCTTTATTTCAGCCCACTTATTTTACCATTCTAAGACATTTTTGTTTTCTTGTTCTTTAAAATTTGTATACAACCTTTATTGTTAATTATAATATTAATTAATTAAATGGGCTTTTTATTTATCATCTCATAATAATTGTTTAGAATTTCTGATTTATTAATTTAGTTCTGAATTTACGGTATTTTTAAATCATCTGATTACATAAGCGAAAAACTTTAGAAATCTTTACCTTTTTTAAATGTAAAATAAATAGCCCATCTAGCATAGATAATCTAGTCATCTGATTGAAGTCTAGTCAAAATACTCTAATTAATGCTCATCTATATAAAGCATTTTTTAATTTATTTTTGCCACCTGAATTTTTCAGCGTTTATTCAAAGCTAATGTGAGCAGTTCTTTCATGGTGCCAAATAGAATTCTAGAAGAAAATTTGGATCAAGAAAGTGAGAATTTTCCATTGTGTATGGCTAATTTACACAATTTACTTCGTAGTAACCATAGACTACAGCACACTTCAAGAGTAAGTATACAGTATTTACAATTCTGTCTTTCAGATGTTTCTTCATTGTAGGTAAAATATTTGAATCTACATTATAAATACAAATCTTTTTTTCATTATTATATTTTGAAGAATTCAAACCTATTTAAGATTAAGTTACAAGTGAAAATTTTGGGAAATTGTAAAAAAAAAGTTGTCAAAATATCAAATACCAATAAAGAATTTGTCCTGATATCCAAATTTATGCAATGCAATATTTCCAAAACAGTAGACAAGTTAAATAAAAATATATAATAATAATTTAACCATATTTAGAAGGGAAGGGAAATGAAAATTACTGATCATAATAATTGTTAAATAAATACAAATAAAAAAAAATTAAGAATTAAATTAAATACTGTATATCTGTAGAGAGCTAAACATTTAGTATTTCAGAATGATTACATTTTTTTGTATATATAGGAATGAGATTCTTCCGCTTTTTGTTATTTTGGAGACATTCCGCTTTTTTTCTCTCAAAATTCCGGTTTTTTGTTCTTTCTTTCCCGGATTTCCGTTTCCCCCCCCCCTACAAAAATTTGGTTTTTCTCCCGAAAATTCTGCTTTTATACAAAGAAAAGAAACCTTCCTGTCTTCAGTTTTCAAAAGAAAATTCTCGGAAAATATGCTCGACTGTGCGTCTTAACTCCACCGGCTAGGAAACTAGCTGATTCATCTTCTGCTGACGAATCAACATTATATCAGCAAGCTCTACAAGGATGAACATTCAGTGTCATTCAAAGTATTAAGTACCACCTTTTTGTATGAACATGTTGAAAAAGAAATTAGATGAAAACTTAAGGTAGGGTGTACAAAGATGAAAAAATAAAAAAAAATGGAACAAAAACAAATAAACTACATTTTAAAAAAAAAATAGAAAAACTCCTTTCAAAACAGGCAGCTAAAAAGCTGTGTGCAAATGCAGCAAAAAAGCGGAGAATAAAACATAAAAAAAAAACTTGTCAAAATAAAACAATGATTTTCCTAGGCATTCCAGAGATAATGTAGTCCCGACAACTATGCCAGTTATTAAACAGAGAGATACTAATGAAGACTGTGCAAAACCTTTAGCCACTAAAAAACTTGACTCTACTGAAATAAACTTGCACAGGATGCAAACACATCCTTTATTGAAGAAAAAACTGTCAAAGATAGCCCAGATAGCAATTTTAGTTCGCAGCAATCTTGCTCTGCAAATCTGCAACAAATTTGACATGACAAGAGTGCAAGCTTGAAACAAGTTTGCAGCACATTAACGTCAGCTTCGAAGTCACCGAATGTCAAATTTGCCACGTCAACCTCATTGCAAAAACAGAGTACGAACACAACCTCGGATCAGAACTCGCGACCTACCGCTTCCTAAGCTGATGCTCTAACCACTCGGCCAGCTAAACTTTGAGAGTAGACGATAGATTTCGCTAATACATAGTTTGATTCAATTCGTATATGATTTATTTTAAACTGTTTTCTTCATTTCATTAATTTTTTAAATTTTGAGTTGAGAATATGATTTGAAGTCAAAGAGAGAGCGATTTTCGCTAATAACTAGGTTTTACTAGTAGAATAAATTATGAAATTAGAGTTCAAAAGTAATTACTTTAAAATGGCACAAAATGTATAAGTTATTATTTTTCAAAAAACATTGACTGTTTTTTAGGTTTAATTTAGTTTATAAACGTTAAAATTTCAGCATTAAGAAAAAGGCGATAAAGTTTTCTTTAAAGTGCAAGTTCTAGTAAAAAGATGGAAAATATTTCAATTTTTTTTTTTTATAAAAAAAAGTTAGTTTTTTCACAAATTATCATTGGTTTATTGAATTAATAAAAAGAAGGACGGTCTAGGAGATGCTATTAAAAATTGGATGTTTTTTTAAAACGGAGACAAAGATTATCGCTTATATTGTGCTATCATTTTTGCACCCAACTTGTTTTGCAAACGTGCTGTGAATTTGTCATGTCAAATTCACAGCAAACTTGCATTGCAAGGGGTGGCGCTAGTTGTCTATTTTCGCCGTGGCAATCTTGTTTTGCAAGCGAGGATGACGATTCTGCCTGGTTAATTTGCAGCAGTTTCGCTACAAATCGACGCGTCAAATTTTCCATGACAAGATAATGTCAAGTAAAAATCAAACTTACTACAAACGTACATGCTATCTGGGAGGAGCCCTCCAAAACAAGGGGTGAAGCGTGTTAATGGAGATCTGTTATGAACAAAAGCCACACAAATAAAAAAAAACGAAAGAAAACCACTTCTTTAACAATTAAGGAAATGTTTCAAATAACACTAATGCTAAATGAATCTGTCATTGTAACCAGTGATGGACTGGTGAGGTTGCCAGCTTGCCCGATGGCAAGTGGGCCTCTTAATAATACAACAATTAGGGCTCCCATGAAGAACTCTATAGTAAGCATTTCTGGAGCAAGTAAATAAAATAGACCCTTCCATGGCCGTCGTTGAGGATTTATTGCCGTCAGAATTCGACCAGTAGCTGTGTGACTGATCGAATACTGTCTAACAATGCATACACAATCTATAGCTATCCGTAGGAACTGTACCAAGAACGTTGAAACCACCCCATAAACCCTCCAGCAACCCTCGGACCATTGTAGCAGGGCACCTCTTCTATTCAGAGTCGAGCCGCAATACTCATTTAGATGTTTTTTATTGGTTTCGGAAGCCCCGGAAAGACTGGTGGTATTGCAACCCTTTGTGCAGAAAGGGTGCGGTTCTTGTGAGAGATGGCTATAAGACGTGGTTTTTTCTTTTTTTTTTGTAGTTTCATTTTACTGTCATAAAGCTGACAAACAAGGGAATTGACAGTTACAGACAATAAGACAGTAAATAAACAGTTTTCTAGTCTAAAACTGTTACTGGGGGTGGGAATGAAATTTTGCCCATTGAAGGAACCAAATGACATCTATGAAAGGCGATACTCACGCTTTTCTTTATGCGTTTGGGGGGCGTTTATATGGTCATGTTTATAACGTTTTAGAAGAGTAAAGGGACCTCAATCTTATTGGTCTTTCTTTCGTGGAAAATAATCAGTGAGAAAAGTGGTTTTCTTTTTTTTAAATCGGGAGAGAGTAAAACATGTGTAGCCTATCTTGTAGAAGGAAATAAAATAATAATTTTTAGAGGTAAACTGCTATTATTATTTCTCTATTTTTACATCTCTTCTGTAATATTAAACACTAGCCCCTTTCGGGGACCATCTTATTAATTGTCTTAATTTGATTTTATCAACAAATTCGCCAACTTATTTCATTTATGGTAAAGTGAAGGTATCAATTGTTACAAAAGAAATCAGTAGTGGAAAAAAAAGTAGATAGGAAATGCATTAGAATCGAGCTAAATTTTGATGCAGTATGTTTTTGTATCTAATGAAATTAATGATTTAATCTTTACATTCAAATGTTAAAACAGTCTAGGAAACACGAAATTCAATAAAAATATTTTTTTTAAATTTGCGTAATTATAATGTACAATTATTACACATAATTAAGCTAATTAAAAAGTGAAAATTTAACCCAATTATAACAAATAAATGGATTACATAATCTCCAGGGAAGATTATCTTGTTGTAAATGGAAAGATGGGTTTAAGGTCATTGCTGAAAAGTAAATCTATCTACCTAATATAGAAAACCTATCAAAAAAGTAAATTTATTTGAAATAACGAAGAAAGAAAAAGACTGGCAAAAAATTAAAATGTTTGCATTTTAATAGATTATGTCGTAAGAATCGAAATAAATTTTTATACCGTGCTCCTTTAATAAAAGAGAAGCATTAGATATAAGGATTTGATGAAATAATAAAATTAGTTTGACTTTCATTATATCATTGTAAAGTATTGTAGAAAATTATACTTGAAAATTATTTTTTAAAAATTTTGAAAATTATAGAAAGAAATTGCGCAACAACTTAAAAAAATTATTATTTGAAAGATAATAATTTTTTGAAATTTAAGATGGTATAAGAATATTTTTATTTTATAGTATTTTCAGAAGTTATCACTGAAAAAATCGAAATTCTTTCTTAATTTTTAATTAAATAAATTTCTAAAAAAAAAAAATCCTGTCTGAGGCACACAATTCCGCCCTCTTTTGTACCAAATTTGGTAATTCTAGGCTCAGCTATCTGTCCTGTAGAACATCAACAGAGAGACAGATATATCTACACACACATTTGCCTTTATTATTTTTAGAAATCCTACATAAAAAAGCAGGATTAGAAAAAGCATTGTGGTATTTTATGATAGATTTTTTCCCATAAAAAATCAAATGCAGCTATTCTATACCAAACTCATAATTTCTTTATGTTTACCATCTCGTTTGTAAATGATGTAGCATAAAATTTTACTTTTATATATGTAAAGATGAATGTTGGTTTGTCTTTTGTACAAATCTATTTTTGCTCGATCTTTATGAAATTTGGCACATGTGCTCTTCAAAACAAGATAAATATCTGTCAACTCTTCAATGTCCGAAATACAATTAAAATTTCAGTAAAAATTAAGTAAAATTTGGCGTTTTTTCGCGATATCTTCTGAAAGTTTTATCTAAAAAAATTATTTATTATTCAAAAAGTATTTTTTAATGATACCAGTTTAATTACAAATTACTGAAACAATATATGTACAAATTACTAATCTCTAAATCACCCAAAGATTTTTCTTTTAAAGCTTCCTGTCTCTTTCAACGGATGCCCTACTAATGGGCGGCATTTCTCCTTTTCACTTTGTCGCTAAAACCGTATACGAAAAATTCGGCTTATGGAATTGGAAATAACTCTAATCCTGATTTGGTTATTTTAAACATAGAATTGATATCAAACCTGCTGACAAGAAATTTACTCATTTAGATTTTGCTTAAATTACACAACCATGGTTCCAGATTTGGTGACAAAGTTGAATGCTTAAAAAATAATATAACATTACTAATTCTTTGCTTTAGCTTGAACTCATTTCCTTCTGCTTTGCAGAGCGAACGTTTAGCATTTAATTTTGGGGTAAGAATGAACCTTAAAGATTGGAGTCAAAATAAAAACTTCACTGAGAGTTTGTCTTCCATCCAAACAGTAAAAAGTACTAAAATCAAATACAAATTTGTAATCTGTAGATGTCGAAAATAAAATTTCCGAATTCAAAATCATATCATTCTCACCTGAGTCAAAGCTAGGGAGTGAACTTGTAGACCATTTTGTTAAGACTGCCATCCAATATGAGCAAATATTAGAAATTCCAGCATGTTTTATCAACAAGATTTCTAAACAATGCATTTGCCTAAAATTTAGTGAATTTTAAATACATTCTTTATCCATCCACCAAGCATATGTGGGATTATACATCCAATAACGATTAATAACTGGCACTTATTAATTATCCATGATCCTTTCTCTTCATATTTATTTAGATTTAATTTAGCTAACAGTCTTGATGATTTTTGAGGTGGTTTTCAGTGTAATGCCGATCATTATTCTTGTTTTAGTCTTTCACTCGGGATCTTATACTTATTTTTCTGTTACGGTCTGTATCCTAATACACCGTCTTCAGTTGAAAATATTTTAAATGAGCTTTGCCTTTAAGAAATGTGAAATCCATCTTTGAGATATCACAGCGCATTTGTAAAAAAAATTAAATTTATTAATTGTCAATTATATATAATAATAGTATAATTGTTTTGTTGTCTTTTTTGTATATATATATATTAATGATATGATTGTAGATATGTGTGGGGCCCCATTGACTTCTGGTAACCATTATTTTTAGACCCAGTCTGCTACTGATTGTAACTGTACAATTTCTCGACCCTCTCACTTTATAAGGTGCAAAATTATTGTGTTACTTTTGCAAAAATGTATAAAAATAAAAGAAATAAAACAGAATTCAGTATATGATACATTATTATACTTTATAAAGAGCTAATACACTTGACACAATTGTATGAAGCAAAGGAAATTATTTGTCCTTATTTTTATTTATTTTTTGAGCTAACTTTTATCTAAAGGCTATTAAATATAATTCTTCTCAGACTTCCTGTTGGGTAAATGTTGCATCTCAGTATGTTCAGGTGGTAAATATGTTTTAATGTCTAATTTTGTATTTTCTGATGCCCCTGATGATGTGTTAAACATGTTTGTTAACTTTTAATGTGATTGATTTAATAATAATTTAATATTCTTTTTCTTATTTATATGTGCTGAATTATAAATAATTAAGTTATTAATTATTATAGTGTAATATTTTCATCATGTTGCATGTTCTGATGTTTACTTCTTAAAACATCTTTTCCGTATAAATTATGGTACAAATTTTTTGCTCGCGTATGATTTCAGTCTTTTTGCTTTTTTGCCAATCTCATCCCTGTATATAACAAGTTTGTAGGTTTTTGTGTGTATTTTCAATTTTTTTTAGCATTTTTTTACAATTTTTTTATATTCCACCTGATATTAATTATTGAGAATACTTAAACAATGCATAAATTCCATTCTGTTACATAAATATTTTTTAATCATTAGCTTATATTTGAATCCAACATTATTATTATTATTATTACATTAAATTTTAACTTAATCCACAATGAACACTGGTTTAATTTTTTATGAGATTTATTTTTCCTTTTTATTATTAAACCTGAATGCTGTGTTGTGAAGCAATAACAGATTGGTGTCATTTATTTTATTCTAGATTGAGATAATATCTCATCCAATTTTATGCATATTTTTATGAAAAGGAAAAAAGTTTCACTTTAATATCATCGATCAATGGAAAATGTTATCGTATTCCTTGGTTGGGTATAAGTTTACACTGTATGTTTGGTGCAGTGTGTCAAATTTAGCTCTTGCACTATTAAACTCCACCAACCTCCACTGTAATCCCAAATTTGCTTGGTGTTTGTGGATTAAATAACATCTTTTTTCACATCGCTATTGTGGGTGGGGGGGGTGCGACCAATGGTTGTATTTTTTTTGTGTGTGTGTGTATGTGTGTCAGATAGAGTGATATGTACAGCTCACATTTAGTATGAAAGGTCTTTAAAATGCAGAATCCTAGAGATTTGCAATTTATAATTTTGACTTTCAATTTTTTTCAGAGATTTCTGTACATATAAGGTTTTTTTTTTTTATCTTGACATTGAAGTATTGTTCCAATTTTGTAATTTTAAAAATGAGATGCATGTTCAGTTATAGCCGTCTCAATGCAAATATAATTCAGAATAATGAGCGTATCTTCAAAACTTAGTGCAAATTCTGTAATGTCCCATACATAGGCTTAAAGATCTATAGCAATCATTTTAACTAGTAGATTTCAATAGAATAATCAAGAACAGAAAATCCTTCTTTCATATGAGTTTTAAAGTTGCGATTTTCAAGAATATTAGCTGTTTTTCATTTCATTTGAGCAATGGAATATTTTTGCTCTTGATCATCTCTATTTATGATGACATTATTTTGAGAAGCATTCTTTCATTAGACTTATTGTACTTGTTTTTCAAAGTAGGTACTGCTTATATTTATAAACTTAAGAGTTCTAAACCACAAAATCTCATGTATTTTTCCCTTTGTCCATATTTCTTTCCCCTTATTTCTCTTGCAGCATTGTGATTTTATTGCTGATATAAGTTTTGATAAATCATTGATTTACTTTATGTATCTATTATAATGATATGATTTTTACTGATATTCTTCTTAACATATAGGGTGACTCACAGAAGACTTCCTGATTTTAAAATTAAGTAACTCTATGGAGTTTGGTAAAAGAATGAAACTAATAGCATATTTATTTTGAAAGCCATAAAAATCTGATACAGATGTTTCAGAATTAGTTAAAAATGTTGCCAGCAGGTGTTGCTGTACACTGCAGTCATAGTACGAAGTCTGAGGAAAAGGCTATAAACAGTCCTTTACAAGCAGTCACATCATAATCAATTCAAAGTGTACACTTCGCAGCACGGAAATGGCACATACCAAGAATGAAATTTTCAATGACCCTCTGTAGTGTGTCAACGGATATAGTGGCACTAAGTGGTAATTGAATTTGAAACTTCTAGAATAGAATTATTGTTTTGAACTATTCCGCAATTACTAGAACCAGCATGGATTGGACTTCATACTTCAACCCCTGCAACTACCTCTTGTGGGCCACATAGAAGCGTACTGTTTTCCAGAACAAACCTGCAACACTGCAAGAGCTTGAAGAGTTGATTTGTGGGGCACGTGCCTGCATTTCCATTGACACACTACAGAAGAAGACTGAAAATTTCATTCTTGATATGTGCTGTCTGTGCACATTTTGAATCGATTGCTAGTAAAGGCCTGTTTATAGCCTTTTTCTCGGACTCCAGATTATGACTACAGTACTGGCCTCTGGCAACATTTGTAACTAATTCCGAAACTTCTGTATCGGATTTTTCAAAATAAAATAAAAATATTAATCAAGCATTGGTTTGATTCTTCTATCAATCTCCATTGTTGAGTTATTTCATTTTAAAATCGGGGAGTCTTTTCTGGGACACCCTGTAATTCCATATGGATGTTTCAAAAATGCTTTATAACTGTCACAGTCAAATTTAGAAATTGAATCACTTTATACATAAAATTTTTGAAATCAAGACTCATTGTGCTTGTTATTTAATATCTACTTTTTTTGCAGCAAAAAATATTTCATTTAGAAAAAGTGTGTGTGGGGGGGGGGTCCAAATATTATAAGTATATAAATTTTTTAATTAAAGAAATTTTCGTTTGCAAAATAGCATTAAAATAAATTTCTTCTTTCAGGTGCAATACATTCTTTACCTAAAAGAAATTGGAGTGCCTTGCCAGGAGGTTATTAATTTGTTTATGAAGGAATATTCAATCCCTGTGATCAGCAAACAAATATGTAATTCTAAGACTTGTGATCATTCTTGGACTGATAGTCAAAATCGTTATATTTACAGTATAGAACATTTGTATGGCAATAGAGGTTCAAGAAAAAACTATAGAGCACATAGTTGTAATGCCCTTCAAAATTCTGGAAACTCATCTGATGGTGGATGTCCTTATGCTTGTTTTGATGACAAGAACTTAGAAAAAGTTTTGAGTTCATGTTCTTTTGAGGTCAGTTAAAATTTATATTTTAGTCATTTGACTTTAGTCTGATGCTGAAAACAATGTTATTTGACAAAACAAACTTCTTCCATACTATTTGGAACCTGTCTTTTTTTTATGTTACATTGATCCCCCTAAGACAAACTTTAGAAGACTTGGGGGGGGGTATGGTAACCACAATTATCATTATTTTAATTAAACGACTTGTTTCTGCAGTGAAAATTCAATTTACTTAATATGCAATGTTGGTTTATGTCAATAACTAGCATTTTTATTTGCTCAGATTCTTCATATAGTATATAGACAAGACTAGCCACACAGATCCCTGCTGATATTTTAAAAATAACAACTTTCAGTGTGTTTTTATTACAACAGTTACTTTAAGAAGTCTGACATATACTAGGCTGTTTAGTTGGAAATTTCTCTCCCATACAAAAAATTTACAAAACATAAACATTAAAAAAACAATTATGGTTTTGTTCAAAAACTCCATTTATCTTAACTAGAAATTTATGTAATTGAAATTCATAATAGAGAGAGATGGATTAACCTTATTTGAATATATGAATAGAGATACAAGAAATTTATGCTGATTAAATTTCCTTAAAGGAAATTTAGCTTATTTTTTCTTATTATATTTAGGTAATTAAATTATGCAAAAATCTTGTTTAAGTTTATACATTTTTATAAATTGTAATAAAAATGCTGTGCGAAACTGACTTGACACTTATTAGCACGATTTTACATATCTTTTAAATGTCATTCAGTTATAGAAGAGAAATATTCACTTCAGTTTCAAATCGCTGAAAGCAAATCTGAGAGAATAGCTACTAAAATTATTTGGGTGGTTGCTGTTTAAGATTGCAAAAATTTCATTGGGAAGTCTGGTGAATGCGAAAAATATGAATGAAATCATGGACTTGGGAATTCTGAATTTTGAGTTGCTTTAAAGCATTATAATTTTCTAAACGTTATATATAAAACTGAAATTAATCAATATTCTTTTGTTGAATGAACCAGTAGCTACCTGAATAGCAGAAATCTGATTTTGTGTGCAGTACAAGTTAAATTTATTTAATTTTCAATTGAAATTTTCTTTTCTGTTGATGACAATTCATGTATATTCTTAAAATATTGTTTAAGGGATTTCTTCAGTTTGAACATATTGAAAATTAATTTATATATTTTGATTATTCACACATTTTGCATATTTATTTACAAGTGGTAGGTAGTCTTCTGTTAATCTGTTTTCTCCCAATATTTGATATCATTTATGCAGGAGTATCAAAAACTTATGAATATCTTTTAAAGTGAAACATTCCATTAGAAAATAGTTTTTCAAACGTACCGTTGTGAAATATAAATCATGGGTTTGCATTTTGAATTAATTAAATGTTTAATTGATTGTTTTCTGAATAAATAACTTTTCTTTTCAATTTTAAGAGCCAGTTTTTTTAAAAGTCAGGCAAATCGGGCAGTCTTGGATAGTTGACATTTTTGATTTTGTTGAAATTTTCAGGATATGTTCTTCATGTTCTATTAGACACGTGTTTTTTTATTTTTGCAAAAAAAAAAAATCTTATATAGTTTTGGGAGTCCAAAATTGAAGATTGTCCATTATTTTAAGAAAAGCATACCATTTTACATAAAGCAATACTTTTTGTGCCAAGAGTGAACCATGATATTGGTAATTATTATGTGTTCTTCTGCTTCCACACTGGCTGTTAGGACATAAAGACTTATGGTTGACTTTTGGCACCGAGGCCAAAGATCATTCAAAATTCGACAAAAAAAGGCTTTTTTCTGAAACTTTGATAGTCAAAATCTTCTTTTGCCAACAGTGAACCACAAAGGTATATATTTCAGAGAAGACATACTAATGAGAAATACCGAAAAAGAGCAAGACATGTGGTTAACTTTTGGAGTACAGAAATATTTGACCTTGAAACTGCGAAAAATACAAAATTGCATGATTTTAGAGGTCATTCACTGCTTGTGACAACAGTGACCAGGTATAAAATTAGCTGGAAAAGAAGGCTTAAGTATAGCAGAAACAAAATCAATTCACAGACCTATGGTAACTTTTTCAAGTTTTATATAATGCGGCCCTATACTTTGTGCTGAACATGTGTTTTGTGGCACTTGTTTAAAAACATCGATGGCTTTTATTTCAATATTTATTACTATTTTATATAAAAATATTACATTAAAATTTATTTAACTAACTGAATTGCTCTCTGAACATAATATACAATTAGAACAAATTGAAAATTGAGTACTGCAAATACTCATTGTATGACAATACCTCCTTTTAAACTCCTCCTTTATATTATTCAATATTATACTCTATATTATACCTCCTTTATATTATGCAATACTATCTGTGTAACAGAAGGAATGGGCTTGTCTAAAGTAAATTATTTAACAGCTAAAATATTTATGTTGCAACAAAGCATTATCAATTCTGTTTACTTGTTTGTTGATGATGTTGCTTCCCTAGAAAAGCATTTAACTGCTGGGAATCATAACTTTACCAAGATCAGCAGCACCTTGGACAAAGTATGCTTTAGTTATACCGAAAAACTTAAAGCATCCACTGGCTGATCTCCCATTGCAGCAAATGAGCCTAAAAATCTCACAAATAATACTACAATTCTGAATGTGTTTAGAAGAGGCTGGGCACTTCCAAATAGAAAAATAACGTTTCTCTTACAAGCAAGAACTATATATTTATAACATCTTTGTGAAAGGAGAAAAATCTGGTGTAAAATCCTCACCAGAAAATACAGTGAAGGAAATTAGACAACAGATAGATCCTACTGGAAGAAAATGATTTCAACCTTTTAAGTACATGACTTCTTCACAAATCAGAAGCCCCTTCAGCAGGATGTCAGCTCTGCACAAAGGTGGTACATTAAAACCACCAAGTCCAGGTCTGGAACATGTTGATGCCATTAATGAAGATTTAAATGACATCACTGAACAAGTAAGGATACTTTCAAGTTCATATCTATATTATTATTATTTATAGTATATTACTTTACAATTATAAATTCTGTATGGCAGTATACATTCATTTATAATTTTATATCAGATATGAGTTATATATACATTACCTTCCCTTCTTTACAGGAACTAGAACAAAAAGAGGTGCAGAACTTGCTTACAACCCCTGGGCCGATCAATGAGGTGCAACTCCAGTTAGTTGGATATAAACAAGAAAAGGATGACAAAGGGAAGAAGAGAAGTTTAAATATTTGTCCAACCACACCAAAAAAGTATATATGATGAACAAAACGATAGTATCTCTACAGACAATTCTTTAGTAAGCTATGAATCACACAAAATAACTCAACAATTAAGCCGAAGTCATTCCATTCAAGACATCAAAATGAAACTTCAAAACATACAAACAGCAGTTCAGGAGCATTTGTATTTTGCTGTGTCCTATGAACAGGACTTGTTTTACATTGTTAAAATAAAAAAGATTGAAGGTGAAGACATATTTATAAAGTTCCTAGAAAAAAGCGTGGGCAATTTCCACTGGCCAAAAAGAGATAAAAAAGAAAAGGTGAACATTAAATTCATTTTCTATGGATTTGTACAACTATATGGAAATAACCCATTTACTATGCACATTGATCAATTAATTATTAATTATAAATGCTACAAGAAGAATCGTTTGGGAATATGGAAATAAGGACTTCTTGGCATTCGATGAGTATTTGCAGAACTCAGTTTTCAATTTCTTCTAATTGTTTATTATGTTCAGAGAGCAATTCAGTTAGTTAAATAAATTTTAATGTAATATTTTTACATAAAATAGTAATAAATATTGAAATAAAAGCAATCGATGTTTTTTAACAAGTGTCACAAAACACATGTTCAGCACAAAGTATAGAGCCGCATTATATAAAACTTGAAAAAGTTACCGTAGATCTGTGAATTAATTTTGTTTCTGCTATACTTAAGGCTTCTTTTCCAGCTAATTTTATACCTGGTCACTGTTGACACCAGCAGTGAATGATCTCTAAAATCATGCAATTTTGTGTTTTTCGCAATTTCAAGGTCAAATATTTCTGTACTCCAAAAGTTAACCACACGTCTTGCTCTTTTTCGGTATTTCTCATTAGTATGTCTTCTCTGAAATATATACCTTTGTTGTTCACTGTTGGCAAAAGAATATTTTGGCGGTCAAAGTTTTAAAAAAAAAAAAGTTTTTTTTTTTGTTTGTTTGTTTTTTGTCGAATTTTGAGTGACCTTTGGCCTCGGTGCCAAAAGTCAACCATAAGTCTTTATGCCCTAACAGTCAGTGTGGAAGCAGAACACAAAATAATTACCAATGCCATGGTTCACTCTTGGCACAAAAAGTGTTACCTTATGTAAAATGGTATGCTTTTCTTAAAATAATGGACGATCTTCAATTTTGGACCCCCAAAACTGTAGGTTTTTTTTTTTTTTTTTTAAAAAAAAAAAAAAAACATGTGTCTAATAGTTATACATGAAGAACATATCCTGAAAAATTCAACAAAATCAAAAATGTCAACTATCCAAGCCAGCCTGATTCTTAAAAAAACTGTCTCTTAAATAAAAAGTTTCTTTACTGTGTAGTGTTATCTGCATTTAATTTTCTGTCTCAATCAAGCATACTTTTTGTGTCAAAAATTAGCTTCATTGAAAAAGGATCAAACATTAAATGTTTGCATGAACAAGATAAAATCAATATTGAAGTCTGTAGCTTTTGCTCATCCGTATTTTCTCTTCCTCTCTAGCTTAAAGACATTGAAGACATAAAATTATTATCCTCTGCAAAAGAATATGCTAAGGCATGTTGTTCTAATCTCTTAATGAAAATAAAAAGGAATGCTTCAGAAATTGATGTGAATAAGGAAACAAGAAATGCCTACCGAAATGAAATACCAAATTTTCCAAGAAATTGTTCCTGTTCTGAAGAAAATAGTAAGGCATCAGTTCCAACATCTATATTAGACTCAAACAGACAAGTCTCTCTTGACAACTTTCTTTGTAGGTTATCCAAACCATTGGATTTCTACTTTTTTATGAAAAATTTTAAACCTGCTGTTGTATGTTGTGGATAATTGAAAAGTTTGTGTTATAGAAATTATATTCTTTTGTATAGTACACATTTTATTTGGATAAAACCTTGACTATGTTTGTCATGTGACATACATGAATTGACTCCATTTAGCCCTACTTCATGTATTTATAACAAAATTATTTCTTTTAAATGAATAACAAGCAGCGGATGAATTTATTTTAAATGACTAATTCATTTTGTATAATTCCCTTTAATACCACTCAAACTTTTTTTTAAAAAAATTTTCAAAATAAAGAAGATTAAAAATTATTCATAGCATTATCAGTATGCTTTGTTTTGATCCCAAGTGTCCAGAATGTGTACTTCTAGAATGCTTGGTGAATATCACTGGAATCCAACTTTTACTTGCATCAAATGTTTCGTCCCTCCGTCTTTGTCTGAGACATAGCAGTCTGTATATGGTTGTTAATCCAACAGGAAATATATCCAAACTTTGTTCAGAACATTTGTAGTTTGCAGAGATGGGAAAATCAACACCCACAATGACAAATACAAATCTTTTTTCTTTTTTTCGGGGCGGTGGTCCATGAAGCACCACAAAGGGGAGTTTTCTATATCCGTGTGGTGCAGAATTTGGAATGACAAACTCCTTGGTCCAGCCTTTTACAGCTGAAAAATATGTTCAACATATTTGAAATGGTTGTTTAGTGGATTTTCTGAAAGCAATGCCATTAACATTTTTAAAATATATTTATTGTCAACATGATGAAGCACCTATGTACCAAGGTATAAATTGGTTGACTGACAGCTTTGATAAATCATAGGTTGGTTTGAAAGGAGACACAGAATGCTCCCCTCCCTCTCTAGATCCACTGATTTGGCCACACTTCATTTTTACTTATGGAGTTGAATTCAACACTGATTTTTTCAAGATAATCCTTGAAAATATGCCAACGTAGTTATGCGGAATCATTTCTAGTGTGGAGTTAATGTGATGGATCTTTTGGTCAAAGCACAAATAGGCAGTGCTATAGCATATGTGACTAAGATGGCTCATCAGTTTTAACTACAGTAAATTCTCGATTATCCGGCATTCAAGTATCCGGAAAGCTCAACTAACTGGAAAAATTAGAAAATGAGTTTTTTCTAAAAATTTTACATCAGAGTGCCAGAATTTAACGCGCCCACACTGTTCCATTCACGCGGGCAATTTTTTTCTGAAATGCAACATCCGCTCCGCACAGAGGGGTGTAGAGGGAAAAAAAGCAATATACATTACAGTGATGTACACAGACTTGATATATGGGGTGGGAGGGGTTCAAAAGCAAAAGTGAGAACAAAAGAAAAAAAAGTTCCTCACCTTTCGCCAAAAAAACAAGTCCTAAAAACGAAATCGACAACAAAAAAAAAATTAAGGGATAGAATCGGTCAAAAAAAAGGCTACAATCTCCCCCATTTTTCCCATAACACTCAACTATCCGAACTTTTCAGGTATCCGGAAATCGGCGTTTCCTGAGCATGCCGGTTAGTTAAGCTTTTACTGTATATCATTTGTATCACCTAGTCTTAGAATTATATTTATAAATTATTGAGATCCAGCTCCATCATCAGTCAGATTTTGCTGTATAATGAAATTAATTTCTACAGGAAAATTGAAGGATATCATAAAATGTGAAACAGAAAATACAAATAAAGAGCTATCGGAAATTCAACTAACAAAAATTAAATGGCTATTAGGGTGAGTCACCTCTCTATGGAGAAAAATTTTTTTTTCGGATTTCAACCGGGCACAGCATGAAAAGGGTGCCAAATGATATACATAACTCACATATGAAATTTCATTATAATGGGATGCCATCTTCTGCATCCGGATTGGAAAGGTTTTTCCCCAAAAATTTGCATTCTTTAGAATTCAAATTTTTGGGAAAAAACCTTTTGATAATTTGTTACAATAATTTTTAAAAAAGTTCTAAATTGTGTGTCTATAAAACAAACAGAATTTGAATGAATAATATATATTAATTACAAAAAAAGTTTACAAAATGAAATTTATATTATTATAATAAGATTTCAAATATCGTGAAAATCCTAACTATCTAATTTCAGCATGACTTTTTAAAATTCTATTTGGTTTCTTATGAAACTTTGTCTCTCATATTTTTTTACAATGAGGCTGAAGCTTCTGTCACCGTCTTAATTGCCCTTTCAACCACTTGTGTGTGTGAGATGGCAGATGTAGTAAGACAGTTCTCTGTATGTTTTTTGGATGGTAAATAGTCTGATGTCTTTGTCGGGTATGGATTTTAATATTGGTGGATCAGCTATATTCTCCTGCCAGTCAATGAGATCGGTGTAAAATGATGCATCAAATTTTACAGTAGGAAGTTGAAACAGTCAGAACCCATTTTCTTGAATGCCATGCGCTTTCAAAATCAGATTGACTTCCAGTTCACGATGTGCGGTTCTGAGTCGGTCAGCATTGCGATCAACAAATTTTCAGGATGATCGAAGTAACTGTTTCTTTGAATTATGGGATCTACTTGGGCTTTCAGTTCTGTGTGTAAATATCTAGTTGCAGTGATGAGATTGAACAGATGCCATGCTCCATCTATACAGTACGGGCGAATTTTGGTAGCAAACTAGAATTTTCAGAAGACTCCATCAAAACATACAAGCGTAGAATTAGATTAGCATGAGTTAGCCATCGGCCATGACTCATTTTGCCTGGAGATTTGTTTATTAAATAGTTAGGAAATATACCTGTTGAAACCTCTGAGACTATTCTATACAAATGGTTTATATTTGGTCTGTGCTTACACCTTGAAAAGAAAGCTAGGGTAACTGTTTAAATAAGACAAAAACGAACAAACAGCCTTTTTTCACACATTTCCAAATCTTTGTCAATTCTTCCTGAAAATGTGTTGGGCCCAGGTGTGCTGCCATCAGTATGTTGAAACAAGTTTAGAAAGGGTAATTCAGTCTTATGTAATAAACAGATAATCCACTGTAATGACTTATCTCACTTTTTTTCAAGCCGACTTATGACACCTCCATATTTACAAATGTTCACGTTAGTTCCATTAGCAGCAAAGATTACATTGATATATTTGATTCTAGGAAGCAATCGGCGATTGTTTGTTCCATACATTTAGATGTGCCAAAGGCTGATGCAATATGACCCAAGAACTTCGACTTTGGTTCCATTGCTCTTCAAGAATGCTCTGTCTATACATTTTTCTTCCTTCTCTGATGTAATTCAAGTTGTATATGTCCGTCCGTCGTATTATAAAACAGGTATTTGTAAAACATTGTCTTCTTTCACGACCAATTTTCGTGCTTTCTTGCGTTTCCGGCGGAGCTTATTTTGATCAATAATTTCCGAAGTGGAAGTGTGAAGAACTGCTGTAGTAATAGCTTCTCCAGCCCTGACTGAAACTCCGTATCTATCCCATGTTCTTGAAAGTAAAGTGTAGTCTACTGTACTGTTTGTAGTAGTACGCTTATCGGCAGCAGCAGCCGATGTTTAGTCTTGTGACTGTGGCTGAAATATATCGTCACTCTCCGATAGACTAGATTCAGGTGAAGTCAAGACATTAAGCTTCTCTGTGCTTCCTTTTTGAGGCTGAAGCATGAATTTTTGCTTTATCATTTTCCTTTTTAAAGTTTTTGTTATTTTATTCATTGTAAGCATATCTACGGTTCCAATTACCATTTTTCAATGTTGTGTTGGTCGATTAGGAAGCTTTTTTTCCTCTGAGAAGTATTTTTTGTATCTGGGGCAAATGCACTCATCGATGTTCTTAAATTTGCAATATGAAATATCAAACAGTGCCTTACTGGTGCGGTAAACTAATAATAATATAACTAATAATACTACCTACTAATCTCTTCTTCGATATTTTAGAGTGAGATTTTAAAAGAATTTTGCGTTTCAGATGGTACGTCTTCTTCAACATCGCCTTAACTGGTTTATGCTGGTGGAAGTCGTAATGGAAACTCTTGGCCATATTTCTACAATTTTTTCCACTACAATGTCCTCTATTTTCTTATATGTGGGCTCTTCATTAGTTTCGTTATCTTGTTTTATTTTATGCCGGTTCCACTCTTAGAGACGGTGCTAAGAAATCCCTTTTTATCACTATGTACAGGCAGGACCACCGCAACGAGTATTCATTCTATGGGCCTGGAACAGCTGATAAGAGAGAATGGTTGCTTTTTGCTTAACATGTTGTTTACATTCTTTCTATCAATTTTTTAATTATGTAATACAAATCTCAATTTATGACTAACTAATGATACTGGTAATAATTTAATTTAATAACTGTTTAATCATTTTAAAGAGATCTCAAAATAATAAAATCATAAAATGTTTTAGAAATATATATATTCAGAACTCAGTTCAAAACATTTACATTTTTAACATGGAAAATTCATTATTGAGAATAATTTTAAAACCATTTAAGTAATAGTTATTCTTTTAGCAAAAATATTTTTGAAAGCATTTCCTAAGCAATATTTCAAGGCTAAAAATTTACAAACATCATTAAACTTCAATGTGAAATTGCCAGAGCTGCATCTACCAAGTGTTTTTTTTTTTTTTTAAATCAGAGTTTCCGAAAGCATCAGAGAAGGTGTGGTTGGACTTTACCTCTTTTTGCTTTTGTTTCTTTTCTTTTGGTTTTTATAAAATTAAAATACTTCTATCAATTTGCATAATTTGTTTTCATGAGTACAATTGAGATAATGATTTTTGCCTTTACTTATTTTAAAATTGCTATTTTTGTGTTTGCAATAATTACTTAAACAAATGTTTCAAATGAACAAATTGTTTTTGAGGTCACTTTTCCCAATTTAATTATTTATTTTGGCCTGAAATAGAAATATTTCTTTTCTATTAATTTATCCCTTCAATGCACTTTTTCAAAAAATAATAAACTATCATCAGGAATTGTGCCAAAAGTATGCTATTTAATTTCTCGTACTGAAACTCTAAGCATTTAATGACATTGGGCTGAAATGACATCTTAAAATGTATTTCACACTTTATAACTAATTTAAATTGTAACTTTAACAATTAATCAATAATAGCTCTAACATTTAAGAATTTAGATTACATAAATCCTAAGTTATAATTCTCTATAAAATATGAAAGATAATTTTGAAAGAAACGTTAACTAATAAAAACAACTTACAATAATTTTATGAAATATTGCAATAATTCTGACATATATTAAGTAGCTGTTGAAATAAATTGTTTCTAAGCTTTTAGACACTTATGCTTTTTAAACATTTATTTTAAAAATGGGGTAAAAAAAACAATGTAGTATTATCCCTGACATTCACATGAATAGAGGAGACCGTGGCTAGTTGGCACTCAGCTCATAGCGCAATCAAAAGCTGCTAGATGGTAGTAAAAGTTGGATTAGAATGAGCCAACAGTATGAGACTATGCGCTCACAAATTTTGAGTCAGTTTCAACTAAATACACAAATGCCAGAGATGAAATTATGTTTTTTGCTTTGAAAAGTAAGTATTTACCTCTCTCGCTTGACTTTCTTCTAGAGTTGACAATATTGGTAATGAGGATTATTTCTTGTTACATTTAGTATTATGATGTTTAAGAACACATTTGTGAGAATAAATCCTTTAATTAGATAATTATTTCTGAAAAAAATTTGAATTGAAATCAAAAGTAGGGCAAGTTGGCACCAGCAGGGCAGGTTGGCCCTGTGTTTGGAAAATTGTTTCATACATGTCTAAATTGATTTTATTGCTGCTGATCTTATTGTTGTTATAGATTTTATTGGTGCATAATGTTTATTTTATTACTACAGTCTGTTGAAGATTTTTATGATTGTAGACGTTGGATTAATGGCCTAACCGAATCTAGACTTATAAAAGACAATGTTTGTGTGTGTGTGCCTGCGTGCGATGTCCAGACGAATCTATCGCACTTACAACTTTGAAATTTGGCACACAGGTAGTCCTAATGGTGACGGAATGCACCTCGAAGCCGAAATTTTAAAATTTAATCTAGAAAATGTTTTTATTTAATGTTTTATATTGTTTTGGTTGATTTTTCGCACTAATTTCTCAATAGAATGGTTTCGAATAAGTGTACGACAAAAATAGACACACCATCGGAAAGAGCATGCGATTTCCGTTCTAATGAAGTTAGTTTTGAATTTCTAACGTAATTTACTGAATTTTGAAAAAAAATTTAAAAATAGTCGGTTAAGCCTAATACACTTTGTTTGGAATTTCAATTTCTAACATCCGCCGTTCTAATTTTGTTATCAATTTGAAATTTGTTGAAGTAATAAACATAACGTTTCTCCGTAATTTAAGACAAGAATGGTTAAAATTGAACAATTGGTTGAATTTTAATTATTTTTTTTCTGAAGTGTTAAAAAATTTTCGCCTCAAAATTCTCTTTACGGTTCTTCAATCCGTTCTAATCAAGGTCGCATGACGTATTTTCCCAACATGCATTTCGTCGAAATCACGTGACGACATGACCCCTTTGCTTCGCGTCGACAGATAATTCTTTTAATTTGTTTTTATACTGTTTCACAGTTGAGTATAGAACTGATATGAAAAAAAAAGAATTTGGAAGCCCTTCTAGGAGGGCACTTTTTTTTTTTTGTCTGTCTTGACCGAATCAAATCGGCTATAGTTCTAGACCAATGATGGCAATTTTTCCTTCTTTTTTGATTACAGATTGAAAAGAACTTTGGAATGAATAGGGGATAATAGCCTTTGTATCTGAAAATCCCAAAAAACCTTTTTTCAAATCAAATCAAACGGCTGATATCTTTAGCTAGAAAATATGATTTCAAGGACCTATTTACATAATTCGGCTTCAAAGTTTAAATCTGAAGTGAAAGATTTTCTCTCTTTTTCTTTTCTTTGATTCATTTTGGATATATTTAAATACTCTAGAAATTATGTTTGTCTGTATCTTTCGAGGCGCATTGTTCCATTTGAAATCGTTTAAGATTTCATTCGGTTTTCATTCTTTAACATTTTACCTGGTTTATATGAATCAATCTTTTAAATCCTAAAACAAAACTTTTCGAAAATATAGGTTTATTTTTTTACTCTGTACTGTCAAATGTCATTATCGAGGAGAAAAATAAGCGGGAAAACAATAATTTGTATCTTTGTTTTTGATTTGGATTTCAAAACTTTTGGTGTCATTTGGTGGGTTTTTTTTTTTTTTTTTTTGTTTGTTTGTTGAAGTCCTGATTCCACGGGCAACGCCGTGAACATACTGCTAGTTGTACATAAAAGTTTTATCCTAATCTTAATACAGGAACCTCGGGTTGGAATATGATGTTGTGATTTTATGAAGTATGAGTACCATATCTGATAGGCATATAAAAAAAACGGTATCTCTGCTTGGTGTGTGGGTGATACTTAGGGTTGTTACCCGATTCATAGTTATTTTCACTGATTAATATATTATAATTATTCATCCCTTGGGTGGGAATTTGCATTCATATTTTTTTTGTGTGTGCGTTTTGGTAATTGTTTGATTATTTTTGTGTAGATATGTGTTTTATTTTATACGATGGTATGGCTTAAATGGCGTTTGGATCTGGGGCATAGATCGACTTAGTCCAGGAATGCAACTGTGATGTACTTTGATCCTAAATCCATATGTCTATATGTATAAATTGTGATGTTCTTTTGGTAGGGCCACTCTTGTTATTGATTGGTACTTGACCCTTTGACTCGGAGAATTTCCTCGAGTTTCTCTTGCAAAAAACACGTTTCCCCACCGACTTGTTAAAGGCCTTACACCCTTTAGAGTAGCTAGGTCGGTGTGGGTCTCTACTGCTACTACTACTACTACTACATACATGTCTAATATTTTTTTCAAAGTCATGGTTAGAAACAGAAAAAGGTGACAGACCAAGCTTTTACCCACCCACCCCCCGCACCGGGAATTGCTGAGCAGTAAAAGTGGTTTCGCATAAAGAACTATCATATTCAAAGGCTGCTGAAAAGTATTGGATACCTTTGCATTCCCTAAAGCTCTACTACCAACTTCTTCAAGCAGAAAGAGAAGCCGCTGCGATAAAAAAAATTAAAAATAACTGTGAAAGATAAAGACAAGTTTTACAAAAGGAAAAAAAAGAAGGGAAGTGAAAGAACAAGAAAGAGTAGCAAAAGGCCAAACACAGAAAATGATAATGAAAGTCAGAAGACAAATCTTGCTTTCTGAGAGTGAAGAAGACTGGGTGCCTCCTGATGATTGCGATTATTTCTATGTCAAATGGGATTCGATTGAGGACTCAGATTATTTTAATTTGAAAAAAGACCCGAAGGGCAATGATTTTGTGTTAGTGAAACTGTTAAATGTAGACAAGATAATTTCAAAATTTTGGACCAAAAGAGAACCGACGAATGGAAGGGGAGCTTTCTCAGGAAAAGCTCTAAAATGTCGAATGCATTTATTTTTCCAAATATAGCTTAAATTTCAGTTGTCGTAAGAACTGATTTAAAAATGGTTCTGCCTCTGCCTTTGGACACTAGGTTGACAAAGAAACAAAAAAAAAATTTGCGATTTGGAAGTCAACCTCAGTTCTTTGTACCTTGGTCCCTACATCCAAAAATAATTTTGAAATTTCAAGTCAAACTCAATTCTTTGTAACTTGGTTAAATAAAAGTTCATAAATAAAATATATATTTTATTTCCTTATTAGGTAGTAGCTAAAGTAAATTAAAAAATGAAGTGCAGATATATAGTACCAAACTGCCCCAGGTGTGGTGCCAATGTACCCCGACCCTGGGGCATGTTGGCGCTGGTGTAGTTAGCTCATTCAACTGAATACTGCTCCCTCATTTTTTAACCAAATTATTATTACTTCTGGATATAGTTAGCCAAAGGATGTGGAAATATAGTGTAACACAGATTAGCTGTCTTATCATTACCAAAAATATTTGCAAACAAAATCGGTCCCAGTCCCCCCCACACACACACACTTAAGACTATTTATTTCTCTTTATTAGCAATATTTTCTAAGTTGTAATATGCTCATTCTTTAATACAATTATTATCTCTATATATAAAACGTTAAGGCGGGAAAGGACGTGGCAGAATAAGGGGGTTAATTTCTCTTTTGTTGATGGCAACGTCTGTTACCAAACAAAACCGGAAGCCTCCACCATGTTAGGCATAACTTCATATTAATAGTTTGTTACTATATTCGTTGTGGTGTAAAATAACTTTTTCTCTAAAAAAAATGTGTTTAAGACACAATATTTCTTACAATAAAATGAAACATTGGATGAAATGATTCAAAAGAGATCAGTTAGAAATGAAGGAGATGGCTTATGAGAGCCAGAGAACGTTCAGGTCAAAGTCAAGACAGTTTAAGTCAGCGACTTGGGTTTTTCTAAAAAAAAAGTTTGAAACAAAAATTTGCAAATAAATCTTATCAAACCTTCCCCTCAATCTAAAATTCAGTAATCTTTAAAATTCCAAACTACGACATAAATGACAGTTGAAATAAGAAAAACCTCTGTTTCACCTTTCAGCCGTGCGTTCCGATAGTACAGTTGTCAAGACATTGCATTTGCAATTCAATGTACCAGGGTTTGGTCCTGGGTGACAAACTTTTTCTCCGAGTGTATTCACTCGCCATTATTACCTTCTTCTGCCTCCCATAGTTATCTCATCATTTTAATATCACCTTAATCAATTTATTTTTAATTCTTGAAAACTAAAAATTTCTAAAAAATCTTTACACATTTTTCTTACATATTCATAAGCACTTTTTTCCTCTATCCTCTTTGCTGCATGATTAATATTTTGGATAGTTTAAGTTTCAGATAATATTTTTCTACAACTTATGGGAACATAATTTTTTACTAGGTTTTATTCCTTTTTCCAAACATGGTATATTATCCGACAAATTTAAAATAACTCCTAATGTAAATTCCTTCTCTCCAATTTACAAGTGTTCTAAATTAAGAAAAGAATAAAAACTGTTTTTAAAAACACTGTTTCATTAGTGTACTTTGAAATAATTTTTTATTTTAATTCATTATTATAAATATTCATTTTTTAACAATTTCTTAAATTCATAAGCAGATGGCGCCACTGGCTTAACAGAATGGAAAATACCTATAAATATAATATTTTATCCGTTACTACTGTACTTGCAATTAACGTTTCATCTGCTCTTGCAGTACATACAAATAACGTTTTATTCAAACACACAATACCCGCAAATAACGTTCTATTCGATCGCACAGTGCCTACAAGTAACGTTTTATTCGAACACATCATACCTTCAAATAAGGTAGGCTAAGGTTCAGGGCCAAAAAATTTAATTCCTTCTTGATTAAGTTGAAAGCATTAAAAGAAAATCAGCTTAAGATTTTTATTTATTCATAATATTGTCTTTATGTTCATAGTGCTAAGATGTCAGACCACAACCTCTTTATTAATAATATTAAATCTATTTTGTTTTTAGAATAATTATATTTGTTTTAATTTTGCAACTCTTATGTATTTGTTTATTTATGCACTTTCATAATTTTCTGTGAAAGTTTTATTTGAAGAAAAATGTCTTTTTTGAGGCTAAAATATTTTATTCTGTGCTGATTTAAGTTAAACCATCAGAAGCCAAATAAAGTTGATTCATATATATATAAAGATTTTACAATAATTGTGCTAGGACATGCAGTGTCTTCACTGTAGTGAGTGAAGCAAACCTAGGAGGATTGCGTTGCATAGCGAGCAGGGGGCAGAGCCCCCTAGTAAAAAGTAAAACACTTTCATTGAATACCATTCGACAAAAATTTTAACACACACAATCCAAAAAAAAAAAACACCAACAGAATTTTTTTTTCTTGAATTCTAAACATGCAAAGAAAAATAAGGTAAATATTAATAATAAAAAAACCCAGCTTATTTCAACCGTTAAAAACGCATGTGCCTGCACTCTACAATGAGTAAAAATAGTCTAGCGCTTAGACTTAATATATACTCAGTAGCGAATCTAGGATTCGGGTCTGGGGGGGGCTGAGGTCATAAAAATTTTGTATTGTCGTGATGAAGCTAAAATCTGAAGGCTAAAGTAAACCAAAACTCTTTAACTTTACAGACTTTCCTCACCTGACAATAAGAATCATAAAAAACAATACAATACTTTCGATAATTTAATAAAAATTGCAATGAAATAACTAGCCAAAAAATGTCTTCGACCATGCCAAAGCTACAAGTACAAGTGGAATGACTACAAAAGTAGAAAAATTTTCGAGCCAGAAAGTAATGTTGAAACGATTTTATTAATTTTTTAAAAGAGATAAATTAAGAAAAAACAGGTTGTAATGATGTTAAAGAAAATCAGGAATTCTGGCATGGCTCTGGGGGGGGGGGGGGGGGGGGGGGGGGGGGGGGGGGGGGGGGGGGCTGTAGCCGATAGCCCCCCATTCGCCACTGTATATACTTGAAACCAAAAGGTATAACTCGGGAAAATACTATTAGTACATCTTTTGCTGAGGCCAATTGGGGTAGAGCGAACACTAGTAAGGCTTATCCGAGTAGATCTTAACATTATGAGTGGTATCTAATTAGATGCAAGCTTTAATTCCATGATAAAAAAAGAAGTACTGTGATCTCAGTTTCCCGCATACAACACTCGGTATTTTCGACTGTAATCCCAGGCTCGCTTTCACGGTTGGCTGCAGTAGGACTGTTATTTACTTTACCTGCAAAAAAGAGTGCTAATAAAGAGAAATAAATTGTTTTAAGTACTCTCATGAATGTCTGGGATGATGTTGATATTCTGTTTGGGCCTAATCCATTTGTAAAGTAAGAATATTAACACAGTATTTAAGCTCAAAAGGAGCTTGTGAATCATTCGCAGTGGTCATATGCCATGGAAAACAACTGACCAAAGTAGAAAAATGGACCATAACAGTGAAGGAGTGTAATGGTAGAAAGGCAGAGCTCTAGGCCCATATGAAACTAGTTTATTTCTCTCTCGAGAGACCCTGGTTCAGGGTATCCACTTTGTTGTGGTTCAGTAGCCTAACTTCTAAACCTTGGAGATGAGCCTTATGCTATATGATCAAAAGTATCCCAACACTTTCAGTTTATACACTATTTCGATTTCTATAGAAAGGTCAGAAAACTGCCTTTGAACCTCAATTGCGTAAAGAATAATCTTGAGCTTGCATTTTGCAGAAAAGATAGTCAAGGACATTTAGGTTGAAACCAGAAAATAATTTGGGCTACGCTCTTTCACAGAAAGCTGATTAGTAAACCACTAAATATATGCAACTTTTATCAATGGTTTTTTGTTTCTGTCGCAATACTTGCACACATTTTTTGTAAAAATAGCATATATATTTGGAAGATATAAAGGTTTTCAAAAACTCCCAAATTTTCATGTATGTTTATAACTTATAACATGCAAATAACACAAATTATCTGCTTACAGAATATGTCAGCAAAGCATTGTATTAAAATTTCCAGGAAATAAATTTTAACTTTTGGGTGAAATAGAATACTGGTGATTCACAGATTTCAAAACCTCTGTGCTTTTGTGCATGTGCCAGGAAGAGTTGATTTCACTAAAATAGGGTGAAGTGAAAATGGAGGAAGAGATGCTTACACTTTACTTACATGTGTCCTAAAGAACTCCAGAATGAAGTCATCTTACTCATTGCATGTCATCCCTTTCAGAGTAAGTAATTGTCCAAAGTGCTAGTCTTGGTATTTTGAAGCGATTAGTAAAATATATTTTAACGATTAGTATTATATATTTTAAATAAATTTTTTTATTTAAAATATATTTTTCTTTCTTAGTTGGAAGCTAGATTTATAGGGCAGCTTATAAATTTCAATTGAATACCGTTAAGATTCAGAAAGATATTCGGCATTGTAGCTGATTGAATTTCTGTTGCCTTCCAAGAAGGCAAATGATGAAGGGTTTTCCACAAATTACTATTTTATAAACTTGAATCTTCAAATAGTTTTATTGCATTGTATAAGGTTGAATAGGCTGGAATGCCCATATATACTTATAAATTAAATACATATATAAAATTTGCAGTTTCACAGTTCAAAAATGTGACGTGTCTGGATACTCTTGATCATATAGTGTTACTTCAAGTAAAATGGTTGTAGCTACACCACTGCCACCACCGCTGATGGTCTTCCTCAAGGTGGCCATTGAAATTGCCTAAAATGCTGATATTCAGAGCTTTATAACTCAGTCAGTTTTAGTTGCATAAGAATTGAACTTTTTTTTCTTTGTTTTAAAATGTTGGTTTTTATGAATATTTTACTACGAACAGGGGAGACTGTATAAATTTTTTTTTCAGTAGTACATTTATTTACTCAAGCGCATAATTCTTTGTCATTTAAAGATTTTTTCCTTGGTTAGTCTATGCCTAATGCTAACGGTTTAGTTAGCTGTTGGGCCAATTAGAATGGGGGAAAAGGTGGTAGAAAAATTTTCATTCCTGTTTAAAATTTTATTCTTTTAATATGAACTTTAGTTTCATTTCATTCTTTTAGACATGAATTAAATGTAATAAGATTTCTATGTAGATTTTTTAATTCAACTTTTCTGCAGTTATTTCATGTTTGTTTTCAAAAAAATGTGATGTGTATTCTGTGCTTTATTGTACTTTTTTGTTATGTTTTGAATAAAAACTTCTATTATGTCTTATGACTGTGAAAATGTTATATTATTACAGGCACTAATTTGACCTAATACAAAGAATTATGTATGTACTATACATTATGCTAATAGAAGAAATTTTATTATCTATGATATGATCTATATTTTATGATAAAATTTGAGATTTCATAAATATGATTGACCTCAGAAAAGACATTTCCAATTTTTTTCTTTCTCAACTTATTAAGCTGTTAGTAATTTATTTTGATGCTTTAGCAATACGTAACT
>BGPR01002292.1:0-10747 GCA_013235015.1 Araneus ventricosus
AAGCCTGTTTTGGTAAAAAAACCCTTTAAGCGCGCATTAACTAAGCTGTTCCTGTTTGTTCCAGACTATCGGATATCGATCAGGGAGGTAATAAATGGGCACACTGTGCCGAAAGAGTCCGCTTAGATTTAATCTTTGCGATAAATTAGTCGAAAACAACCAAATCCAATTTATAAGAACCCATTTCAAAGTCTTGTATGTGAATTTATCTAGTTTCAACCAACTCATGCCTTTGATTTAAAAGTAGCAAGTGCAATATAAAATTCCATTGAAGTGGCTTATTTTTAAAAAAATTTAAATGCATGCAAATTGTTTTGTCATTCATTTTTCACAGAAATGATAGAGAAAGTAGTAAATAGAAGTGATATATATATATATATAACAAAAAGTAATACGTAACAAAACATTGCGTGTTTTAGCTTTAAAAATTCTGTTACTCGTTTTACGCGAAAGAAATGTTTTGGTAAAAACCCTTTTAAGCGCATTAACTAAGTTGTTCCGTTTTGTTCCAGACTATCGGATATCAATCAGGAGGCAATAAATGGGCATACTGCGGCGAAAGAGAGCGCTTAGATTTACTCTTTGCGATAAATTAGGAGGTAAACCCAAATCCAATTTATCTGCACCAACTTCAAATCCTCGGATGTGAATTTAACTAGTTATAACTATCTCATGAATTTGATTTAAATGTAGCAAATGCAATATAAAATTCAACTGTAGATATATTTTATTTACTTTGTCATGCAAAAAATTCTTATAATTAATTTTCTACAAAAATCAGGTATCTAGAAACACCTTCTTTGTTTTTTTTAATTTATAACATAATTTGAAATGGATACAAAAGTTAGAACATTCAGCACTTTCATGAACATAAAATGAAGCCTTTCTTTTTTCATATCCCATTCATTCTGATTTTGGTGCACATAAAGCTTTTTGGATACTTCAACGACAAGAAATTTTATTTACGGTATTGTATTTTTGTAAGAAATAAGAAAATAATTGGAGGAAATTGTGAAACGGTTCGCCGGACTGCAATTTCTAACTTATCTGATTGAATGTGAAATAGCTTTCAGAATAGTATAAAGAGAAGGAGATACTAAAATTCAAAAAGAATCTTCTGCTTAAAATATGTAACCCTTTGAATTTAATTTGCACATTATGAATAAAGAGTAAATAATATAATTAAGCAAATTTTATTGCAGAGGTTAACAGCAAGATAAGGAGTGAAAATAAGTCTATGTAGAGCATACGAAAGGTAAAGAAATAATCAAAATTCTTGATCACTTAACAGAAACATTTACAATAGTGGCCAATAAATAGTAGATTTGGGCATATTTTATACACGAAGCTGATTCTCACATATAAAGGATGACGCAGTAGCAAAAACGATAATGCAATCATGAGTCCCTGATGCAAACAGACTAATATTACAATAAAACCCCGATTAAGCGAAACCCGGGTTATCCGAAATGCCTCAGAAATCGCAAATCCAAAAAACACCTACTGTACTGCACGGAAATAATCGAGAAGGCGAGACTTTTTTGGCAACGATATCCCCACTTTTTTCTTTTAACTATATGGACGAGACTCAAGTTTGTGTATAGTGCTGCTGAAGAATCCATTCAATTTTAGGAACCATTTTTTATTATGCTACGTTCCACAGCACAGAACATTAAAGTTACAAGACACAAGACAAGACAGAGAACAACATCACGAGACAAGCACACAGACAAGAATCACAGACAGGCATCATGGGAAAAAGATGGCTCCAGTAGCGCCATCTACCATAGAAAGGAGAAGGCAGCTGATTGTAACCGCTACATAACCCATTAAAGCCCAGCGTCCTCATTTGAGAACAGTGAATAAAAAAGTGTGTAGAACCGTTTTTATTTTTTGAAAAGATTTTTTTTACTCTTAACAAAATGGAGATTACATTACGATGAAGATTCCTACAAATTTTCATGCAGCTGCTACTGTTTATAATTTCGTGATTTGCATTGTCGTTTTGTGAGTTCTCAAGCCTCGCAGGTGCATTTTGTATTTGCGCAGCTGCATCAAGTAAAAAAAAAATATTAATTAAATCTATTATAATACTTTATTTTAGAGTACTATGTCAACATATGATAGTAAATTATTTTTTAATTTTGGAATTTTCCTTTTCAAAAATGATGTTATATAATGCTGTCCTCAATTGAGGACGCTGGGCGTTACAGCTAACTTTTATTCAAATTTCAAGTATCATTCATTTCTTCTCAATTTGTGCTTAATGATTGACTAAAAAACTTTTTTGAAAAAAATCATTCATATTTTATCTTAATTTTAGGAAAATATAATGAAATAACTATGTCTCGTAAGTTTTTTAGGAATGTTGAAGCTCCAGAATATTTGGTTTTAGAACAAATTGAAACGGATATTATTGCAATTCCAAACCGGCATTGACGAGTTAACCTATTAAAAAGATTTTGATGATGAACCTGCAATGCCTGATATAGCAGGTCCAGTTTAAATCGAAGTTTCAGATAGATTAATGAATATTATCTATTTGAATCTAGATTATGCGGAACCACCTCCATTAGAAATGTAATGGAAACGGAAAATTACAACAGAAAATTGGTCAAAAGTTCATCCTGAATATTTAAAATTCAGTGAAGAAATAAGGATAAATAAAATTTCGGAAGTCTCATAAAGTAATGCGCCAGTTAAGCTTAACAGAAATGTTTGAAAAAGTTTTCACTCAGGAAGTAAATGACCTTGTTCTAAATGACAAGCTTAAATATGATACTGAAGTGACAGATACTCCATATTACACTTCAACTGAGGATGATAAGGATATTTAAGTATTTAAATGTATTTCATAAATGTTAGGCATTTTTAAGCAATTTATTTATGTATCCTGTACTTCGATTCAGTAACTTTTTGCTAAATTTGTCTAGTTTATCTATCTTTTTTTATTAGCAAAATACTAAAATTTAACACTAAGAATACAAAATTTAGTCTATATTTTTGATGAATATTCAAAAAATAAAATAATTTAAATAAAACTTGTCAAAAAAATTTAATAAAATACTTCAACTATGTCTTTATTGAATTTTTTATATGTTGTATCAAAGCTTATTGACTTCACTAACAAGACTAACTTTTCATCACTGGAAAGCCCAGCGTCCTAAAATGAGGACAGGCTGCAATTTCAAAACTAACAAAACAATTGCTTGAATTTCATATTTTTTATTCTAAGTAGTCCATAATAACTTAGATTTGAGATTTTCACCAAAATACATTCAGTTGAATTACTTCGGGCGTTAACGGGTTCAGCCTCCCCACGAAGGTCAGTGATTAATTTTAGTATGCTAAAATTAAAATTAGTTGGTAATAACAATATTAAAATTACGAGAATGCTCGCCTCTGCCTCTCAGGTACATTGCACCCAAACTTGTCGGTGGGAATATTGCACCCGACGGAGGGTTAACTTTAATAAAGAACATAAGTGTAGCCTACAAAGAGTAGAGTTAGGATTTTTTTTTACACTCAAACATTTCACCCAAACTTGTCGGTGGGAATTTTGCACCCGACGGAGGGTTAACTTTAATAAAGAAAATAAGTGTAGCCTACAAAGAGTAGAGTTAGGGATTTGTTTTACACTCAAAACATTGTACCCAATCTCCTCGGTGGGAATATTGCACCCGACGGAGGGTTAACTTTAATAAAGAACATAAGTGTAACCTACAAAGAGTAGAGTTAGGGATTTGTTTTACACTCCAAACATAATGGAGTCCAATATTATTTGCCCAATTTCAATTTATAATGCTATATTCACATAAAAATATAGTTAGTGCAGTTATCAAAAACTACTTCTGTTGATGGAACCATGTACCTAATTGTCAAATCTTCAGTTTCAATATTTTAAAAAATTAGTTAAGAGAGAGGCTCAGGAATTAAGAAATATAAACAACTAAACTAAAAAAAATCGTGCACAAGATTTATACCAGAAATTAAAGATTGAAGATTTTATTTAAATTTTTAATTTTTTAAATAAGAAAAGTAAGCTAGCTTAAAAAACCTTTAATGGAAGTGAATGGGACTCAAAAATGTATTTTTTTCGTTCGTTACGTAATTTTTTTCTTAGGGTTTCGAATTTATATGTAAATCTTATTTACTTATTTCTGTGTTTAGTTATAATTGTTACTAGATTTTATGATCACCAGACACGTGGATTATCAGGAAAACACTTAATTTGCTAGGAAATACAGTTTATATTCCCAATAATAATCTGTGATTATAACAATTATCTGTCTATTTCATGGAAATAAACATGTATCGAAGGATTTTTAACAATTTATTTCAGTAATCTGAGTACAATCCCTATAATCTACACTCACTTAACTTGTGATGAATTACAGATAATGCATCCATTAAGAATCTGGGGTTATAACAATGATCCAAAGTTTGTTTATTTCAAGCAAATAAAGCTGCAGCAAACGTTTTTTAATAATTTATTTCAAAAATCTGAATATAATCATTACCATCATCATCATCATTAAAGGCACTGAATTTACAATGACAGTTAATACTTCTAATTTATCATGGCTATAACAATTTATCTGAATCATGTTTATTTCATGCAAAAACTACAGCAAAAGATTTTTAACAATTTATTTCAGCAGTCTCAGTGAAATTTTATAATCACTTAATTCACAATGAATGACAGTTAATACTTCTCATTTAATATAGCTATAACAGTTATCTGAACCTTGTTTGTTTCATGCTAATATAAATATATCAAACGATATATTCGATATTGTTTCAGCAATCAAAGTGTAATCCTTATTACCTATAGTTCCTAAATTTCTAATGATCTGCAGTCAATTCTCCCAATAAGAATCTATGGATGTTTCAATACATCTTGTTTCTAAAAACTTTATTCTGTGCGAGATTCCTTTTGTTTAGAGAGAGAGAAGGAAGAGATAAAGTAGTTGGTTTATCTTTTGGTCTGAAATCAATTTCTGCGTTCATTTCTGAAAAGACACCGGATAGAATATCTTTCAAAGGAACTTCTTTCACTTCTTTATTAGTCGGTAAATTAGTTCGGAAGGCAATATTTCTCAGTTGCAATAACATTCTACGAGTTTCCGCCAGGAGTTTTATTGAATTGATTAGCTACAACCGATTGCTTTTTCTTCGCTCTGATGATATTTCCTTCAAAAGAAAGCGAAAAGCTCTGAGTTTTTATCCCTGGTGAATATATTTTATGAGTAATTGTTAGTGACGGCTTCTCTGAAGTAAAATATAGAAAATAACTTATTGTCATTAACTCTTTTATATTTTTTTCATAACAGAATACATAAGCAAATTTGTTTAATCGATGGCTTATTTAAAAAAAAAATTACGTGAAAAAATATATTACCATTGTAAAAGTTCAGATAAAATACAATGTCCTGAATAAATGAATCATATGACATGCAAGAATTGGACTGTTATCACTTTAACTGTGAAAAGAAAAACAGTTTAACAATTTGAATCATTAGGCATAACTTGTTGTTTCTTATTCCACTTGTTCTAGTCCTCAGCTAGACCAAGTCCAAGAGTCCGCTCGCCCACAGAAAATCACGAACCATCGCAGGACTCAAAGAGGTTCCTCTTCTCCAGCTTCATACGTGAGAACTGATGGTCTGGAATAGATCCAATACTATCAGGCTGGGAAGATGAAAATACGGGGAGGTCCACATTTAACATCCTGAAAGAGTCACAACTCAACCATGCAACTGGAAAAGGGAAGAAATCTTGTTTTTCACAGGACACGCCCCATTTCCCTCGTCCTTGAAAAGGTTTAACCTTGCCTCGACAGTAAATTGCCCATGTGGAAACACAAACGGCACTCCTTTGCATTATGCCACAGAGTGCATTCTGACTGCATCCTTCCACATGACTAAACCGGCACAGCAACATGAGCTAATCTGGCTCCGTCATTGCGCTTCCAACAATGGCCTGAAATCCAAAATCCAATACTATAGGCGAACGATTTATGGTAAAGGAGGAGATTGCAGCTTCTTTTGGCACTAGACCTTGGACGCCCGAGGAAAGAAGTCTGACTTTGCCCATTGCCTTTATGCTTTAGCTGGGTATAATGGAATGGCCTTCACGCCTTGGGTGACCCTGCAAGGAGAAAAACTCCAGACGTACATCGCCCATTCCACCCAGACCCACCCCCCGTCACGATGAGGCAGCTAATAGAACATGGGGGGTAGAAATAGCTACAGGAGGTTGATCATTAGAATTAAAGGGAGGGGGAGGGGGGGGCTAAACGATTTTTTCGGTGAAGCCATGATGATCATCCATTACTATTTTGTATCTCATTACAGTATGTAATTCTGAAATGTTTTGAGTGCAAAACGAGTTGAGAACTCTCTTTGTAGGTTACACATATGTTCTTTATTAAAGTTAACCCTCCGTCAGACGCAATGCGCATGTCAGCCACAGGTAAACAATATCGTTATTCATATTGCTAGTACTCATTATAATTTTACCATTCTAAAATTATTAATCACCGACTTCCTTGGGGAGGTTTAAAAGAAAAATGTAGGGATATCATTGCTCACATTCGCGTCTATTTCCGTGCAGTACAGTACGTGTTTTTTGGATTTGCGATTTCGTAGCCATTTCGGATAACCCGGATTTCCGTTCACAAGAGTTCGGCTAACCGGGTTTTACTGCATTTCTAAATATTGTTAGTGATTTATTCTGCACCTTTTCTCAGTCTGCAACTCATACCTGTGGAATTTTTTATTATTTATTCTGAATATTGGAATACTGAGATCACACTAATATTGAAGATAATTCAGAGATCTAATAATTATTTGAATCGTACTGTAACTTTATGATTATCGGTAACTGGTTCCATCAAGTTTTTTTCGACAATTATGCATGGATATTACAATAATTCTTTTCAATATAATAATTCTTTTCACTCATAAAAATAAACCACAATATATATATATTATCTAGCTTGTATAGTTAAACTAAGAAATTTAAATTCTGTTATCTAAAATGTAGATTTTTCCTCTCTTTCTCTTTTCGAAATTAAACCAGCATTGAAGAGTTGCTGAGAATATTTTATAGAACATTTTAGGGACATTAAAACACGTCCGTAATACATACATACGCTTTTCACAACACAGAAATCTCCGTTCTAATTTTTTTGCTAGAAAAAAATGTTTGCTTGCTTTTTCTTCTTTTTGAGAAACGGTAATTCTTAATATTTAATATTTATTTATTCACCACTAGTGATTTCATACACAGAGAAAAAATATAAAAGATTAAAAGATTCGAATGGTTCAATGAGGAATTAATATATAATGTCTGAATTTTTTAATCAAAATGACTTTTGTATCCAAATATTTTCGAACTAGAAAATCATCCGTTATGGTATGACGGGTGCAAATTGCCTCTTCATTCGAGAGATTTCCAGTCAAATTTGACGTGTTGAAACAGATATATATGCGAGAGAAATGTTTAACATTGATTGAAAATAAATAAAATAAACATAAACAAACTATATCACGCGCCTGATATCTCACTGATGTAATTTACTACTTTCTATTAAAAAACGGAAATTAATTTGAAATATATAATTAATATAATTTAACATTTATCGGGAACTATAGATCATGTCGAGATAAATTTTATATCAATCGATAGAAAATTTTATTTCACTATTTTAAAGCTATTAAATTTGAAATTAGAACGACAATTACTCTTTTAAATTTGAAATTACTGAAATTTATGTTCTCTAACAATGAAATAATACCATTTAACGTCTCGCAGTGCTATGGCGCGAGTTTTATTGTTGCTGACGTCAGAGCGCTACCAAGAGACAGATCTGGGTTATTATATTAGTACTAGTTCGAATTCTATCTCCCAAGAATTCTCTCACACAATTTGCCTAGGTTTAATCTGTTTGACAATTGCCATATTATTCCGTGTTACCCTAAGGAAAATAATTTTACAGCCTTTGTTCCAAGGCAATTAGTTGTTGTCTTCTTGACTATAATAGCCTAAAATACACATACATACGTACCATGCAATTTTAAATTCTTGTTTCCGGTATTTTATCGCAACCTTGATACCATCAATCAAATGAAACAAACAAATTACGGTAGCAATTTAAAACAAATTTACTATAACAGCAACAACAAAAAATCCTAACGGATTTCTAACCTTAATTAGAGATAGTTAATTTCAACTACTTACAGATAAGGCTTTTATTTCAATAGTTATTTTACGGCGTACAAATTACACGAGGGGTAATTTTATTAAAATTTACGATCGTGAACTGCATTTTCTGCTTAAATATTAAAGTTTAACGCTAGTTTTACAGCCACTCTGTGAAGAGTTAAAACCCATTAAAAGACAATGTGGAGCAATTAAAATAATTACTCTACCAGAACAAATGCGCGTGACATGCGCAGGCCATCCCGAGGCCGATAAATTCGAATGCTGAATTAAAGGCCCTTCGTAATTAAATGAAATCTCCATCTCTCAAAGAAGCTGCGCTATTTTCTTTGCGCAACAAATATTTGGAATTAATAATTAAGATCAGAGACTTGGCTTTTCTTTGCGTTTAATTTTATCATTAACTTGATTAGCGCTGTGGGGGAGTGCATTAGTTATTCAGGAGTGTTTGTCTCTTTCAGCAAGACTTTTAATCAGTCAATTAATCAGAAGTTTGGATAAATGTTTGTTTTAGCCATCAAGTGTTTTAGTTGGCGCTGTTTTAAAAGGTGTTTAGTTGGGCGACAGGGGTGAAAAACTTCAAAGGACTGTTTGTCCGATGTTCAGAAATTTCATGGAAGTAAATATTATATAACCTCCCCACTATTCTTTCCTTAAATAGATGATAAATTTTTACAGGTTTTGGGTAATATTATTTCATTATTTTTCAGAAGAAAGTTATAAATGAAAGTCTGATGTTCTGTCACTCAACTACCTGCTTTAAACTTACATGGCAACGAATAATCAGAGATCCTTAAGTGGATGTTAAACTCATGACTGGATAAGAATGGAAAATCAGAGAAATTGAAAAAAAAAAAAAAAAACATAAGAAAGGCGCGGTTCGGGTCCGCTCCGTAGATTTTTCGTGAACACTTCGGGATAAAATCATAAAACAAGTGTTTCTTATTAATATTTAATTTAATTATCAATCTCTTTAATACAATGTTTACACAGGGTAGTATAATGGCTACAGAATAGATAAATCACAAGTTTATAGCATGTAGCAACGGCCTGTGGTAGCTTGTTATTTACCTATTTTGTAACCATTATACTACTCTGTGTAAACATTGTATTAAAGATATTGATAACTAAATTATATATTAATAAGAAACACTTGTTTATGATTTTATCCCGAAAATTCTACGTATCTGACCCGAACTGTGTCTTTCTTATGTTTTATTTAGAGTAGCGTTTGATGGCGCCATCTGTTGACAGTATATAGAACTACATTTCGCGTATGCGCAGTAAAACATTATTTACTATAAATGTTCATATTTCCCGTAATATTCAAATTTTAATACAATGTTTCATTTACATATTGTCAAGTAATCTGTAATTTTCCTACAATTCGAAAGAAAACTCTGTATGTTATAATTTAAAAACATGCGGAGTTTGAAATTTTCAATTTAATACCGATTTTTACTTATATTCTGATAAATATTTTTATTATCTGGCTTTGTGTCCTAGTAATAATTCTCAAGTTCTTTAAAATGACACCATAATCAACCTCCTAGTTAAACGCGTTTCCACGCTACATTTATTTATAACCCTACATAAAGCTAATTCATAACAATCACGCGCATGCACCTACACTGGTACGATGACGTCACAGGCAAAACAAATACTATGCGACAAACTCTTACAGATATGATCTATCCGTTGTAGGGTCAACCATTCTTTTTACATCCTGATGGTCTTTTGTCACACAAGAAAGTTCGACCGACTATCACTGTAACAAGTGGAAAGACGTTTTCACGTCAAAAAAGAGTTTAATTTTTAAATTATTAATTAATTTGTAGCCGAAAAATATTCAAAGGTATAGCTAGTATAATCTAATACTTTTCTCTTGGGTTAAAAATTATTTTTGATAGATCTCAGCTGTCTTGCTCGAAGTTTATAACACATGCAAACAATGGTTTCATGACTTAGACGTTTGAAACACACATAGCTTATGGCATCGAGATCGTAATCGGAAAACGAATCACCCCGCTCTGTCGGGGTTTCTGAATGCCAGCCGGTACTATAGCTCGAGTACTCGAGGCCACGCCCCGACACCTCCCGAAGGAGGTACGTACTATCATTGGAGAGATGATTCAATTCCCCATTACTATACCCACCAGGGAAGCGAGAACCCACTTACTTATCCGGTGTCTTCTCATCCATGAACTCGCAGTGCCCTCTGGTGGGAGGAATCAAAATCATAAGTTGATCGTTTCAATTTAAAATTACTTTCTTTTATTTTTTCATATCTTCGAGATGCAAGTTGCAAAGAAAATACCATCATAGTTTCTATTTTTTATTATTGTTTCACGATATGCAGTTGCATTAGAGAATGAGCGTTCTGTTACATTGCTTATCATGTTCGATCTTCTTAAAGATATGAGGATTGTCTTTTTCTTCTAACATTACTCTCCCTTAATTTTTCCATTTCTTCAACGATTGGATTGTGGGGAAAAAACGTTAACTTGTAAGGTAAATATGC